>LPNX010506347.1:426899-443013 GCA_001517045.1 Pseudotsuga menziesii
GCTCATTCTCAAGTCGATGACCCCAAATTTCATTGTATTTACCAAACACAGATTCCAACTTTTCCCAAGCTCTATTAGGTTCATTAATGTCAGATATGTGGAATAGCAAATCAATAGAGATTTCCATCCCAATCAATCCACGAGCTTCATCACATCTATTTGCCCATTTAATTTTCTTATCATCATCAGTGGGTTCTGTTTCTTTCCCTGAGGTTATCCTGAAAAGTCCCCTACTTCGCAGAACATCCTCCATACGAGATTTTCATGAGAAATAGTTAGAAGTTGTAAGTATAATATCACAAGGGGCGGACATACTATAAAATAATGGCTGAAAGAATAGAAACTAACTGTCTGGATGCAAAGAGCTCGAAAAAATATGCGGTTTAAGAAAAAACGGCACTTAAAATGGATTCTGGATGATGAAGTTATGCTTGATCAAAGAAAATGTTGAAGATGTCCTCAATAGTGACATGGCAGATATTAACTTGACCAACTAAAAAAAATAACCTCCATCTTCCCAAGATCAACCTTTGACAATCACTTTACAATAAAGTTGCTTTGAAGTGAATCACTTTTGTAGAATAAGTGATGTTCACTTTTACAATAATGTGACTTTTTTCTTTTAAATAGTGCGGCAATAAAATAAGAAACTTAAGTGACTCACTTTTATTTTATTTTATTAATGTGAGATGCACTTTTACAATAAAGTAACTTGAAAATAGAAAATGCATGCACTAAAAGTAGCTTGATAAGACTTGAACTCAAGATTTATCAAGGTGTAAAGCAACCTTGGACCAAGTGAGCTAAGTTTAAAAGGTACGTAAAACTATGGAAAGAGGTAGGTTTTTTTTTTTACTCTTCTCTCTCATTTTCCGTGCTTGCTTTCTTTTCCTGCAAATCACAAAAACAAAAACAAAAAACAAAAACAAAAAAAACTTTTTCCACACAAAGGGGTTAGATCTTGGTTAGCTTACCCGGAAAGTCTACGTTTTCAAGTTTTTCTCGCTGTTTCTGATTTGCTGTGATCACACAAGGTGCACGGAAAAGAGCATACATAGCCAAAAAGACAAGAAAAAAACTTTCCCTTACTGTTTCTGATTCGCCGCGATCGCGCAAAGTGCATGGCAAAGAGCATATGCAGTCAGGGAAAACAACAATCTGAGACTAAAAAATAAAATATCTAATAATAAATTGATAAAATATGAGAGATTTAAAAAAAAACAAATCCGTCACTGTAACATTATACCTTTAGATTTGCCAAAATGGGTGTTTCTGGAGCAAACGGAAATTGTTTTCGGTGAAACGAAAACTGTTTCCAAATGGAAACGATGGTCTAGATGCAATGGAATAGATCCCATAGGCCACAAATGCATAGAAAATGTAGAACCAGAAACCATTTTAAAGTTTCTACAACACCGATTCTAGATCTTGATCAAAACTGAAAGGAGCTCTTCATAAAAGCTCTAAAACCATGTTCGGGTACACAAGGTACTCCCAAAAGACCGAACACCTTCAGATACCGCTTCACACAAATATATCATAGATCAACACACCGATGTTTGTCACCTGGTTAAAACCCTCGAGAGGGAAACAGTCCATGGCCCTAGCCGAATAGCTACTTGGAGCAATTTAGTATGCAAAAGAAATAAATTTACATGAGCTTCTCATAATCGATCAACTAGCCAAGGAACCTCTATGCTCTTTAAATAGAGATCATAGACCAATCGGGTGTTAAGGCATGGATCAATTGTAGGTATGATCTAAGAGAAGTTGAACCCTCAGATCACTCTATGTCTAGAACATATCATGACCATTAGATTAAAATATTTACAAATGCATACTAAAGAAACACACTTTTACCTAACGGATATATTACACAAGTTGATCTTAACTAACTCCTAAGTGTCTAAATATCCTAACATATCAGGCCGAGTGTGTCTCCCTGGGGAGCACCAATTCTATTTGTGAAAAATAAAGATGGTACACTCAGGTTGTGTATTGATTACAGACATCTGAATAAAGTCACTATGAAGAATTAATACCCTTTTCCTAGGATTGGTGACCTCTTTGTTCAAATGAGAGCAGTAAAGGTAATGAGCTTTGGTTACCATAAGGTAAGAATCAATGACGGAGATATTCATAAGACAACCTTCAGAACAACGTATGGACATTATGAGTCAGTGTAGTGGTACCATTTGGTCTCAGAAATGCACCAGCTACATTTATGTGTATCGTGACTAGTGTTTTCAGTAGGTATCTGGACAAGTTTGTTCTTGTTTTCCTTGATGACATTCTTATTTATTCTAAGAATGAGGAAGAACATGAAGAACATCTGAGATTGACATTGCAATTTCTAAGGGAGCATAAGCTGTATTCCAAGTTGAGCAAGTGTGACTTCTATAAATATAGGATTCATTATTTGGGTCACATTATCTCATAGGAAGGAATATCTGTGGACCCTGAGAAGATTGAATCCATTATGAATTGGCCTACTCCAAGAAATGTGATAGATGTAAGATCTTTTATGGGACTTGCAGGATATTACAAGAGATTCATTGAGGGATTCTCCAAGGTTTCACATTCAATTGCTTATTTGAAAAATAAGGGGATAAAATTTGAATGGACATCGAGGTGTTAAGAAAGCTTCCAGTAGTTGAAGAATCTTCTCACAAGTGCACTAGTATTGAAGATTGCAGACCCATAAAAATATTTTGTGGTGTGTATTGATGCATCTGGTCAAGGACTTGGAGGAGTTCTTATCCAAGAAAACCACATGGTATGGTATGCGTCAAGGAAGTTAAAAGATCATGGGAAGAACTATGCCACCCATGATTTAGAACTTGCGGCCATAGTACATGCTCTCAAGAGGTGGAGGCATTAATTTATGGGCAAAAAGTTTGAGTTAAGGACATACCACTGTGGTCTAAAATATTTGTTTGATCATCGAACTTTGAATGCCCGACAAGATAGATGGTTGCAGTTTTTAGGTGAGTTTGATTTTGAAATAAAACACATAAAAGGAAAGGAAAATAAAGTGGTTGATGCACTCAATAGGAAGGTGCATGAAATGCATGTGGCATCTCTTAGTATTCTCCAATTAGACATGAGACAGTATATTGTTAATCATACCGCCGAAGATGAAATGTATGTGCAGATAAAAGACAAATTGCAGCAACAAAGTCTTGAGAAGAGGTATGAGTGATATAAATTATAAGAAGATGGAATTATTACTTATAAAAATAGAATTTATTCTGAATATAGAAGACTTGAGGATAATTGTTATGGATGAGATCCATCAAGCTCCATATTTTGGTAACCCAGGATATCAGAAGACAATGACTACAGCCAGAAAGAAGTACTTTTGGCTAGGAATGAAGAACGACATTGCTGAGTATATTTCAAAGTGAATGAAATATCAACAGGTAAAGGTTGAGCATCAACACCCAGCAGGTTTGTTGCCACCTTTTCCATTCCCAAAATGGAAAGGAAAAGTTGTTTCCATGGATTTTACTATAGGATTTCCAATGACTTGGAGACAACATGATTCCATCATGGTTGCGGTGGACAAGTTGAAAAAGGTAGCACATTTTATACCGGTTAAGTCCACGCATAAGACTGATGACATTGCAAAAATATTCATGAAGGATATTTTCAGATTGCATGGATTTCGTAAGGCAATAGTTTCTGACAGGGATCCCAAGTCCACTTCCAATTTTTGGAAGGGTTTTTGCATATTTGGGTACAAATATTAACTTCAACAATTCCTACCATCCTTATACTGATGGTCAGACAGAGATAATGAATTAAGTGCTGGAAGACGTGCTTCGCATGCATGTGATGGAAAAACCATCCAAGTCAGAGGATTATCTACACTTGGTAGAGTTTGCTTATAATAATGGACATAAATCGTCCTTGGGGATGAGTCCATATGAAGCTTTGTATGGAAGAATGTGTAGGACACCAGTGACATGGGATAATTCAGTGAATAGGAATTTGCTTGGTCTAGAATTTCTCAAGGAAATGGAGCAAGAGGTTACAAAGATCAGGCATAATTTGAAAGTAGCCCAGGATAGACAGAAAAGTTATGCACACAAGCATAGGGTGCATAGAGAGTTTAGTGTTGGGGATCATGTTTACCTTAGAGTGAGGGAAACGAAGACTTCCTTGAAGCTTGGAAGTTGTGCCAAGCTATCACCTAGATATTGTAGGGCCATTTTAAGTGCTTGAAAGAATAGGGCCAGTTGCATATAGAATTGCATTTCCTACCAGCACTAGAGCTAATAATGTTTTTCATGTATATTTGCTTAAGAATTATGTACATGACCCTAACCATGTGATTGATTGGGATGTGATCTAGGTGGAACCCAAGGGAGAGTTCCAAACTGTTCCATTGAGCATCCTTGATAGGAAGGTCACCATGCCCTGGAATCAATCCATAGGACAGGTAAAGGTGCAATGGGAGAACTATGGTCCCAAGGAGACTACTTGGGAGCTGGAGTATTCCATGCGATTGGAAAATCCATTTTTGTTGGATTTTTCAAAGCACTGAGGTGGTGCCAGTGTAGCATTTTTGTTCAATTTTGTAAAGCACCGAGGACAATGTTGTTGTAAGGGGGAGGGAAATGTAACACCCTAGTTTGACCCCATGGCATTACGATTGTACATGATGTATGCATTTTATTTGAATCATGGTGAAGAGCTCAAGGCCAAGGACCTACCATTGATTGATGTTTTGTGGATAGGTGATTAAGGTTGATTCCTATGGTTTTGGTGCTAAGTCAAGCACATAGAATTCTGAATATCATGTAAATGCAAGATTTAATAAAATACCACAACTAGTTATGGAACTACAACGTGAAATAGATGGGGGAATGATTCCACAGGGAATAGGGTGGGGAGTTGTAACACCCCGGTTTTGACCCCATTTGCGTTAAATGTATATGATGTATATATTGTAATTAATCATGGCGTGGAGCTAAAGGAAAAATCCCCACCATCGATTCAACATTTTATGTTCCTGAGAATAAAATTGTTGCCAATGGTATATCGCGCTATCTGACACATTATAATCTTTGGGAATCATGTAAATATGCATTTTAATTAAAATACCCACAACCAGCTATGTCAATGCAACCATAATCAAAAGGGCATGATTTTTCTAAGGAATAGGGAGGGAAATTATTTAAACCTTTGGTTCAATGGGGAAAAGCCAAATGTCAAAGGGAGAACCCATCAAACCCTCAACTACCCATTTTGTCTTTTCCCCAATCATTAAATTTTTCCATAACGTGGTTGAGTTGGTTATCGCATGGGGATGGGAGTAGTATGGGCAGGAAATTCGAATTTGGGGAAAACCCATTTTGGGGAAAATCAATTTTGACTTTTGGGGAAAGTAAACACCCAAAAATGCATACCACTGGGATATACATCCACGTTCTTCACTTTTTCTGCTTATGCAGGGAAGGTGGGGAGCTATTTTCACCTCCACGATTTTTTTTTTCTGTGGTATCCTCTCCTTCACGATTGGGATCCTATGCATTTTCATCTTCATCATTCACCCACGTTTGGGTTCTCTCAAGCAGTTGGGAATTCTCTGTGTGTGAAATTATTTTTTGAGTTGATGTGGGTGTGTTTTTCCCTCATGTTCATTCCCTCATTCTCCTAGGATGTGGATTCATTTTTGGTAATGATATGTGGTTGGGTTTCTTTCCCCAACGTTTATGTTGCATTTCCCCACTAATTGCCAAGCTAAAAATTGTTTTTGAATTGCCCAACAATTTGGAGGAGAGACCATGTTCTCTTGGTTTTGTTTGAATTTGTTTTTTTGGCCACGCTAGGGCCAAAATGTTCCAAAGAAATAAAAATTTTGTCAGGGGTTGTTCTTACCCTCCTTGGAAACTATTTTTGTGGCTGAACTGTTTTCCTTAACCCGGAAATGGTGTATATTGTTGTGTATGCAATTTCTCTTTGGACTGTGTAGGAGTGGAAAGGATTTTCCTTGACAAACCTAGTGTTTTGTAGGATCCTCATAGATAGAGCTAGAGGGATGGCTCTCTTCTCTACACCCACTAAATAGCACTGGAAGGGAAGTTATGGCCCGAGGGACTGTTCATCAGAGAAGGGAATGATTTCTTGTGTTGGGTGTGTGTGGACATCTTAGGATTCAAGCTAGTTTTGGTGTAGGCATCCTTATCTCTTTAGTGAGCCCAATAGCTTAGAAGACAGTGCTTCCATCTCCTGATAACCTAATAAACCCAACTTTGTGGCTTGGTTATGTGTTATTGTGTCCCCTTGGCAGTTTGATAAACACAAACCTCATTTTGGATTTACTGAGTTTCCACATATCTTTGGCTATGTGTTAGCCTATTTAGTTTCCTTATTCCTTATGGGAATCATGCCCAGCTCAGGGGTGGCAGTGTTGCTAAGAGATTAAGGAGCACACTGGCCTATGATTGGGTGGAACGTTGCAGCCACATAGCTGGTTGCGGGGCGTTCTTCTTCATAAGATAAGTATTCTTTTGTTTAAATCCCTGCAATTACATTTGATAATGAATTACCATAAACATGTTGAATGCTTGAATGTATGGTTTTGTGTCCACCGTATGGTAATAATGTATGCATGTTTTAGTTCAAAGCATTTAAATTTTTATTATTATGTTCATGGGGCTAGTTACCCAGATTGATAGCAACATCGATAGCATCATCTTTGCTGGTTGGAGGGTTGGGGACGTTATAGTGTGGTATCAGAGCTTCGTTGTAGCATGGGCCTTAATGGGCCATGAGAAGTAGTAACAGAGGAAAGTTTACCCTCTGCCCAGTAGAGGAAAAATGTGAAAGATAGGAAAATCCCCCCCCCTAAAAAAATTCTAAGTATGGAAAATATCGGATGACTTGAGCTGAGTCCATCCGATATGTCGGATGACTTAAGATGAGTCTATATGATACGTTGGATGACTTAGCCAAGTCCATTCGACAAAGAAACCAAAGTGGAGAGAAAATTTTGAAAAATTTTCTAAGTTTGAATTTTTGCCGAAGGTCTCGGCTGGGAGGAGCTGAAGGTCTTGGCTGGGTAGAGCCGATGGTCTCGCCTAGGATGAGCCGATACATTAGCTAACAACCAAAAACCCGGTTGACAAGGAAAACGAAGAGAAAATTTTGAAATTTTTTTGAGTGTCAAAATCATCGGAAAAAGTTTGTTGAAGCTAGCCGATACGTTGGCTCAGTTAGCCGAAGGGCTATCGATGACTGTGGATGAGAAAATACGAAGGGAGCCAAAACGGTGGAAGAAAGAGGAAGAGGAATAGAAAAATTCAAAAAAAAAATTCTAAGTATAAAAAATCTCAAGAAAAGTTTTTCGATGTCTCTCGGGTGAAGCTCTTCAAGGAATCTTGGATAACTTTTTGATGTCTCTCGAGAGAAGCTCTCCAAGAAATCTTAGATAACTTTTCGATGTGTGTTGGGAGAAGCTCTCCAAGCCATCTCAGAAGGAAAAGGATGATCAATCTATAGAAGCATCAGAAGGGAAAATAAGATCAATTCAATGCGTTGGAAGACAAAAGAAGATCGAGTCGATGCATTAGAAGACAGAGGAAGATTGATCCGATAAGCGTCAGAAGGGAAATGAAGATCGACCCACTGAGGTGTCAGAAAAATTGTCAACAATGACCCGATACATCGGATGACTTCTTGGGAAGGGATCTGATACATTGGATGACTTGTTGGCAAGCCCCCTTGACCCCCATCATCCCCCTGAGACAGACATTCTTGGTGAAAAGAAAACTATGTGTTTTGACAAAGTTGTCAATCTAGTATTTTCAAAATGCAGGTAAGTAATTATGAACTCATGAGATTGTTATGCAGCTAATAGTTGTGTTTATTAACACATTTTGCAGAAATATAGTCACCTTCAAAGGAAACATTCCACATAGAGAAATTTCAAAAGTTTCATTCTTGGTTGGGCCAAGATGAAAATCGATGACATGAATGATGCACAGGACCCCTATGAGTTCAAGGAAGATGCTATGGGAGAAATGTCAGGGATGGAAATAACGAGACCGAGTCCAATGGGAGGAGAAATCAAGAGAGTCCCCCAGATATTGCAACCACCATGAGGAGCCTAAGGGTGGAGTTGCAAAGTTGCAGAGAAGACAATGAAAGGAAGCTTAAGGCTCAAGAAGATCAAAATCAGTTAAATGCAGCTATACTGCAAATTTTGACAGACATATAGGGACAAACAAAATTTGGGCATCAGACAACTAATCCAAAAAGAAGTAGGAGTAGCACTAGGGGATATTCCCATAAAAGGTCCCATGTCTCCATGAGGGCTTCCAGGGTCAGAAGGAATACTCCATAATTTCCTACCAGTGGGTCATTTGATTCTGAAAAATCCAGTGGAGATTGAAGCTCTCCATCTCACAGGAATAAGAGGAGGAGACGTTACAAGAACAATTTACGAGATGAATTCAAAAAGGCAATGCCTACTACTTTTAATGGCGAGGTCAATACTAGTCAAGAAGCCGAGGATTGGCTTCTTGGGATGAGGAAGTATTTCCAAGTTCAAGACTACTCCAAAAATATGAAAGAAAGGGTAGCTATATTCAATTTGTCTGGGAGAGAATCCATATGGTGGGAACACCACAGACAAGTAAACAAAGTTAATGAAATAAGAATTGTGGGAAAACAATTCAAGAAATACTTCAAGCAGAGGTACCTCTCTGATAGGTACTATGATGATAATATTAAAGAATTCCATGAGCTAAGATTGCAACAAAATACCATGGAAGTGTATTCCAATAAGTTCTTGGAACTATTGAGGTATGTTAGGTACATCAAAGATGAAAAAGTGAAGATACAACGTTTTCTGAGTGGATTGCCTTGGTCTTACAAGGACATAATTGATTTTTATGAACCTAGAACTCTTGAAGAAGCAATAAGGAAGGATAAGTATAGAGGACTGCATTTAGAATTTAGAGCACTGCATTCATAATTTGAGTGCTTTGGAGAAGGAAACCATCAGACAAGATTGTGCTCTTGTCCTAAGGAAAGCCAAACTACCCAAGAACAACATCACTAAAGAAGAACAATTAGCTTTAAAAAACCTCAGGACTAATAATGACATAGTGATATTAAAAGCAGACAAAAGAGGTGCTACGGTCATCTTGGACAAAGCAACTTACAATGCAAATATGTTAGATCATCTTACTAATAGTGGGAGCTATAAAAAACTTAACAAAAACCCTATTTCTAAAATAATAAGAGAGGTAAAAAGAACTATAAAAAACTCAATCCTTGATGAAAGAATTAAGAAACGTCTTACCCCCAACCTTGACATTACACCTAGAATCTATGGCCTCCCAAAAATTCACAAAGGAGTACCCCTCTGGCCCATCGTTAATACTATAGACTCCCCCACTTATGAACTGGCAAAACATGTATCCAAAATCCTAGCCCCCCTGGTAGGTAACATAGACTCATTCATTAAAGACTCAAGTGAATTTGTGGAGTTGATAAAAAAGAAGAAGGTAGAACCCAATGACATAATCTTGAGTTTTGATGTGGTCTCCCTATTCACTAAGATTTCTTTAAATGAGGCCATTCAAGTCATCAAAGAAGTAACAGACCCTGACATAGTGAGGTTAGCAGAATTCTATCTCAGATCCACTTTCTTCAGTTATCAAGGAGAATTCCATGAGCAAACCACTGGGGTAGCCATGGGATCCGCCCCTCTCACCCATAGTGGCAAATCTCTACATGGAAAAATTCGAGAAAGAGGCCCTAAACTCCTACCCACTAAATCCTTCACTTTGAAAGAGATACATGGATGATACAAATGTGATTTAGCCGCATGGGGAAAACAAGATCAAAAAGTTTTTTTAACACCTTAATAACCATTCAACAGATATCAAGTTCACAATGGAACTGGAGGAGAATGGGAGCATCCCATTTCTTGATGTCTTGATAACTAGGAAAGAAGATGGGACCTTAGGGAATAGGGTATTCAAGAAGAAAACAAATACAGAAAGCTACCTCCACACCGATTCCCACCACCATCCCTCCCAGAAAATAGGAGTCATCAACATTTTGGTAGTTAGGGCCTCTAGAATTTCAGATGTCGACCATCTCCAAGAATAAAAATACCACCTCAAAGATGTCTTTTTGAACATAGGGTACGAGCCTAGGACAATTAAGAAAGCCTTGGATAAGGCCAATAATGGACATTCATATAACCATGCAAAACCTAAATATTTGGCTAATGACCACAATGACCATACTTATGGCACAAGAGCCTACTTACCTTACATCCAGGGGGTCACCAACAAGATATCCAGAATCCTTAAAAAGAGTAATATTATGACTTCTTTAGAACCCTTAGAAACTATTAAGCAAAAAATGAAATCTTTTAAAGACCCAATCGACCCAAAACAACTTAGGGGAGTCCACAACATCCTGTGTTCATGCAATATTAGCTATATAGGTGAGACTGGATGATCATTCCACACTACACTTGAAGAACATGAAGCCGACATGAGGATTGCACGAGTTAGTACCTCGGCCCTAGATGAACATTACACCAAAACCAAAAATCAAATTTTCCTTGAAAACACCAAAATCCTATCCAAAGAAAACCACTATTTTAAAAGAAAATTTAGGGAAGCCCTAGAAATCATCAAACATCTAGACAATCTGAATAGAGATGGAGGCCTCGAAGTCAACACAAACTGGCTTCCCTCTATCCTCAAAACTAAACTAAGTAAATAATCCTTCATCCCTTAAGGAAGATTACCCTACTTAATAAATACTTAATATTAATTTCCAAATTTAAATTATGATTGCCAACCTTCGAAAACCTCAAACCCTTCTTAACAATTAAAAATTTATAACTAATAGATAGTTAATCTCTTAAAAATTAAAATTAAAAATTAATTTTCAAAATAACTTTTTAAATTAATCATACCTAAAATTAATTGATATTATAAGTTTACTTTTGTAGTAAAAGTAAGAATTATTTAAACTTTTAACTCATAACCAATCTAACTTTCCAGACCATTAATAGTTTTTGTAGGAATTATTTAATAAATTACAATAAAGTTTATAAAAAACTTTTAAACTTTGATTAACAAAAATATTCAATAAAGTTAATAAATAATGAAAAACATTAATAAAGAAATTTAAAACTTAAATAAAGAAACTATTAGTAATTTGTAAACAATACTTTATTAACTTACATTTGATTAAACTAAATCATATTACTTTTTAAACATAAAAAATTAATTTATAAATATATTTAATAAAACAATTTTTTTTTTGAACATTAGTAAATCTAGAATATTGGTTAATTACAAAACAATAATATTTTGAAATTAAAATTTTCTACCTTATACATTTTAGGGTTTTTGAGTCGTCTTTATACCCTTAAAATCTCCAAAACGACATCCTCTTGTGACCGCATCCCATCAATATTTATTCAGTTCTCTCACTCTTCATGTTACTTGGAAAACTATCTTGATGATGGATCCTGTTTTGGATTTGAAACGTCGATATACAATTATGAATACTGTGGTTTTTCTGACTCTTGCTACAATTAACCACCATATAAGTCTTGCTACAGATATATAGGAAGGGTTTCCAGTTGTATGTGGCTCATATTTTGGAGGCAACAAAGGATGAAACTCCAAGGTTGGAGGACTATCAGGTGTTGTGGGAATTCAAGGGTGTGTTTCCTGATGAGATTCCAGGGCTTCCTCCAAAAAGGGACATTGATTTCACAATTGAAATTGTGCTAGGAGTAGCACCACTGTCCAAGACACCCTATAGAATGAGCACACCAGAGATTCTAGAGTTGAAGATGCAATTGCAAGAATTGTTGGAGAAGAAGTATATCAGGCCAAGTGTGTCTCCTTAGGGAGCACCAGTTCTATTTGTAAATAAGAAAGATGGTACACTGAGGTTGTGTACTAATTACAGACAACTGAACAAATTCGTTGTGAAGAAAAAATATCTTTTTCCTAGGATTGATAACCTCTTTGATGAAAAGAGAGGAGAAAAGGTATTTTCCAAGATTGAATTGAGGCGTGGTTACCATCAGGTGAGAATCAAGGACGAATACATTCATAAGACAACCTTTAGAACAAGGTATGGACATTACGAGTTTGTAGGGGTACCACTTGGTCTCACAAATGCACCAGCTACATTTATGTGTCTTACGAACAGTGTCTTCAACAGGTATTTGGACAAGTTTGTTCTTGTTTTACTTGATGACATTCTCATTTATTCTAAGAATGAGGAAGAGCATGAAGAGCATTTGAGATTGACATTGCAATTGCTCAGGGAGCATCAACTATATGCAAAGTTGAGAAAGTGTGACTTCTAGAAGAGGGTCTATCTGTGGACCCTAAAAAGATTGAAGCCATTATGAATTGGCCTACTTCAAGAAATGTGATAGATGTAAGATCTTTTATGGGACTTGCAGGATACTACAGGAGATTCATTGAAGGGTTCTCCAAAGTGGCACATACCATCACTTAGTTGCAAAATAATGGGATAAAGTTTGAATGGACATCAAGGTGTGAAGAAATCTTCTAGTAGTTGAAGAATGTTCACACCAGTGCACCAGTTTTGAAAGTTGCAGACCCAGAGAAAGATTTTTTGGTGTGTACCAATGCATGTGGACAAGGGATTGGAGGACTCCTTATGTAAGACAACCACGTGATATATTATGAATCAAGAAAGTTGAAGGAACATCAGAAGAACTATGCCACTCATGATCTAGAACTTCCAACCATAGTACATGCTCTGAAGATGTGGAGGAATTACTTGATGGGCATAATATTTGAGCTAAGGATAGACCATTGTGGTATGAAGTATTTGTTTGATCAGTCAACTATAAATGCTAGGAAATCTAGATGGTTGGAGTTTTTATGTGAGTTTGATTTTGAAATCAAACACATAAAAAGAAAATAGAATAAGGTAGTTGATGCGCTCACTAGGAAGGTGCGGGAAATGCATGTGGCATCTCTTGGTCTTTTCCAATCAGATTTGACACAACAGATTGTTAATCATACTGCTGGAGATGAATTGTATGAGCAAGTAAAGGACAAATTGCAGCAGCAAATTCTTGAGAAGAGGTATGAGGGATATAAATTGGAATAATATGGACTTCTTACTTATAAAGACAGAATTTATATTCCAAATGTAGCAGATTTGAGGAGAGTTGTTATGGATGAAATCCATCAAGCTCCATATTCTAGACACCTAGGATATCAGAAGACAATTACCACATCCAGAAAGCAGTAATTTTATCCAGGAATGAAAAAGGACATGGCTAAATATATTTCAAGGTGCATGAAATGCCAGTAGGTAAAGGCTGAGCATCAACACCCATCAGGTTTGTAGCAGCCTTTTCCAGTTCCAGAATGGAAATAAGAAGTTATTTCCATGGATTTTATTACAGGATTTCCAATGACATGGATACAACATGATTCCATCATGGTTGTCGTGGACAAGTTGGAAAAGGCATCATATTTTATACTAGTTAAGTCTACACATAAGACTGATGGCATTGCAAATATCTTATGAAAGAGATTTTCAAATTGCATGGATTACTTAAGGCACTAGTCTCTGACAGAGATGTCAAGTTCACTTCCAATTTTTGGAAGGGGTTGTTTACATATTTTGGTACAAAGTTGAACTTCAAGACTGCCTACCATCGTTGGACTAAAGGGTAGGAAAAAAGAGTGAATCAAGTGCTTGAAGACATGCTTCGCATGTATGTGATGGATAAACCAACCAAGTGGGAAGATTACTTACACTTGGTAGAGTTTGCTTATAACAATGGACAACAAGCATATTTGGGGATGATTCCATATGAAGCTTTGTATGGAAGGAGGTGTAGGACACTAGCGACTTGGGATAATCCAGTGAACAGGGTTGTGCTTGGTCTAGAATTGCTCGAGGAGATGGAGAAAGGGGTTGTAAAGATTAGGCAGAATCTGAAAGCATCCCAAGACAGAAAGAAAAGCTATGGAAATAATCATAGGGTGAACAAAGAGTTCAGTTTTGGGGATCATGTCTACCATAGAGTGAGGGAAAAGAAGAGTTCCTTTAATCTTGGAAGTTGTGCCAAGTTTTCACCAAGATATTGTGGGCCATTTGAAGTGTTCAAAATAATAGGGCCAGTTGCATATAGACTTGCATTTCCTGCTAGCACTAGAGCGCATAATGTTTTTCATGTTTCTTTGCTTACAAAATATGTACATGATCCTAACCATGTGATAAATTGGGATGTGATTCAGGTGGAACCCAAGGGAGAGTTCCAAATCGAGCCAATGCGCATCCTCAACAGGAAAGTCACAATGCTCTGGAACCGATCCATAGGGAAGGTAAAGGTGAAATGGGAGCACTACGGTCCTGAAGAGTCTACATGGGAGTTGGAGGATGCCATGTGATTACCACATCCATTTTTGTTCAACTCTGCAGAGCACTGAGACGATTCCAGTGTAGCTTTTTTTTGTTCAATTTTGTAAAGCACTAAGGACATTGATATTGAAGGGGGAGGGGAATGTAAAACCCTGATTTTGACCCCATTTTCATTAAATGTCTATAATGTATATATTGTAATTAATAACGGTGTGGAGCTATAGGCAAAATCCCCACCATCAATTTAACGTTTTATGTTCCTGTTGGGGCGCATACTCCATGTTAGGTAACTCCGCGGTTAATTTGTAAGCGGAGCTTTGGGTCAAAATAGTCTTAGGGGTGTCAGGGTAAGTCAAAACCCTCTCTTTTTGTAATAAACCCATGGTTTAAATTCAGGGTTTAGGGTTTTGTGGGTGCCCATGGTTTAAGACCATGGTTTTTGTAAAGCTGCGCAGTATAAATAAGCGCTTATGGAAAATGGATAGGTTAGGATTTTTGATGTAAGAAAGATAAGGTGAAGTAAGGTTGGTTTTTGGCAAGGAAAGGACAAGTCCCAGCTGTGTGCGTGGACGACCTCTGCAGCTGTGTGCGCAGAGGGTTTTTGTAAGAAAGTAAGAAAGGTCTGCAGCTGTGTGCGCAGAAGCCTGCTGCTGTGTGCGCGGCTGTTAAAAGCTGAAGGAATCTGCAGCTGAGTGCGCAGATAAATTGTGGTTTTGAGGAAAGAGGAATAAAACGTAGTTTGTGGACGTAGCCCCTACACTGGGGGTGAACCACATTATATTTGGTGTTGTGGTTTTGTTGTGTTGTTCCTGTTTCTGTCATTTTCATGCATTAAACTGAATATATCTGATAATATAAGATCTCTGCTAATACTAAGCTTCGCTGTGAATTCCCTGTAGTGGGTTATGCAAGTTGGTTTGTTTATTATGCTGTGAAGTTATATGTGAATGAATGATGAGTTAACAAGAAGTTGATTAATAATTGTTTAGAAAGGATAAGGTACAGTAATACCCCTCTCTGCATGCAAAAAACTGATTCTGCGCCACCCCATTGCTGTTTCGGGTGAGACTGCAACCTGCGCGCAGGTTGTTGCCGAAAGGGCCAACACAGTGGGTCTTTTGTTGGTGCGACGTATAAAGCGTTACCCGGGTCAGCCCTTGTGCCCAACAAATTGGTTCCGTTGCCAGTTGAACTCAGTAACTGCTCGCGAAGGGGTTTACTTTGTACCACAAGGGCTATGTTCTGGAGGCCCTCGGTGCAGGACGTCAGTGATTGGTTCGCTGCGACCTGTCTGCAATTTGCGCAGCAAGAAAATACGAATCCGAGTCGAAGCGCAAGTGAATTTTTACAACGGTATGTTTTTTG
Source organism: Pseudotsuga menziesii (assembly GCA_001517045.1). Lineage (NCBI taxonomy): Eukaryota > Viridiplantae > Streptophyta > Pinopsida > Pinales > Pinaceae > Pseudotsuga > Pseudotsuga menziesii. The sequence goes on from LPNX010506347.1 coordinate 442,680, forward strand.
TGATACTTATGAAATTTTCTTTGGTCGTTTCCATATAGAGTTGCACCAGTGGTTGTCTAGGTTAACAGAAAGAAGGACGAACTTTCAAACTTGATGGATTCCTGCGTGGACCCCCGCAAGGGTCAACCTTGTGAAAAACGTGAATAACGAGGTCTCTCACACTGTTGGCTTCTGGACGACGCGAACGTTGGAGACCTTTGTGACAGAGTTCGCCATTGATACAAGTATTTCTTTCAGTGAAGCTGAACGGAAGTTCTTTACAGGGCCCCGTGGTAAGTTTTTAAATTCCTTAAGCTTAAAGATTAAAATACTATTGGTTGAAAAGGGCATCTTA
>LPNX010506358.1:3841-70252 GCA_001517045.1 Pseudotsuga menziesii
TTGGAGGCATTGGCCAAAATGGAGGGCGCTACCAAAAGAAAGGGCCCACGCTATTATTTGGAGGCATTAACCATCAAATTTGGAGGCGCTAGCATAAAGTAGAGGAGCGCTATCATATAGAAAGCGCTGGCTATATTGGAAGGGCGCCACATGAAGGGGCCCACGTAAAGAATGGAGAAGGCCCACGCTACTACAAAATAGAGGGCGCCACTTGAAAGTCAACGCCAAGTATGGAGGTGGGGACACACAATTTAGAGGTGCGCTATACATAGAGGGCGCTAAACCAATTAGAAGGGGCGCTAAAGCATTTAGAAGTGGCGCTAAATGGAAATGGGCGCTAGCTAGATTGGCCCCACGTTTTTCATCATTTTTGGAGACGTCTACCTTTGGAGAAATACGCCACATATGGAGGAGTCCACTATATTTAGAGGAGGGCGTCCACCTTGGCCCATGATTTTTCCATTTTGCTTAAAGCTAATCTAATGGTGGATTTTAAGTCAAAAAATTAGATCCAAAGGCTAATATTATTTGAGACATGGATTAAACATCATGGCCTTTGATTAAAATTGATCTAAGGATGGAGATTAATTGAGAGAAATAGAATGTCAAATACCTAGATCTAGAGGTGGAGATTAAACCCTAGATCTAGATATAATCTCAACCATTGAGCTTCAAAGGGTTGGGGGTTTGCCTCAACTATATAATGAGGGTATCACTCCCTCATTAGAAACCATCTCTTATGTTATTGTTATGCTGTCGGAAAATTCTTCTTCTCACTCTCATATTCTTGCTACCTTGTATTGAAGTTTTGCCCAAGCTGGGCTATTTTAATAAAAATTATTTGGAGGAATACTATGCTGCAACTTTTCATGATCTACATTTCCTGAGGTAACCGTGTATTTATTTTGTTTGCAATTGTTGTATTTTTCTAGTTAGCTCTCCACAAAGTGTTTTGTGGAGAGATTGAAGAATAGAAGTATTTTTATTCTTTTTTGTGAACGATTTGACATTTCTTACAAAGTGTTTTGCAGGAAGTGTTAGGTGTTCATCTCTAGAATTACAATATTTTGGAGGCATAGTTTGTATTGCAGGTTATCCAAGCAAAGAAATTCCTTCAAGAAACATCATTCCGGCAACATTTTCAATTCGGCCATCTACTTTCAGCCTGTTTTAAACAGGGTTTTATTCACTGCTTAGTGAATATAAACCTTGTTTTAGAGCCCTAACCCCTTATATATTAATTTAACCTTTTATTTCTGCTAGTTTTACTTCATTTAGGTGGCTGGAAATTCATTTTCCAGCCCTCTAAATTCCATATTACTGTTATTTATTACATTCAGAAATTTTTTGTAAATTTGTAATTATATTTTAACAACCCTTTTTTTAGTGTTTATGTGATTTGCAGCGAAAAATACCTCGCTGGTTTTTGACAGGTTATTCACATTTAAAGACGAATTGCTGCCCCAAAAGACATAAAATCTTCTCAAGCTTCAACCGGCATAAAGGGGTTCCATTCCTCAACTTTCTCTCTCAAAATTTTCTGTTATTGTAAACCCCAAAGAGAGTCTCTTGGGGTATTCTTTAGAATCTTGTAATCATTTGTAATTTATGAGTAAGTAGATTAGGAAGAGATAGATAGTTAGTTTTATTTCCAGCTACCCACCTATCTTTGTGACAGACCATCATCTCTGTCACAAAGATTGTTGTGAGGTGAGTTTACTATAGTTTAGTTGCTTTCAAGTTTCTGTTTATGCAAGTTTCGTTTTTTTTGTTAAAGAAGTAACCATACAACCCATCCAACCTGTGTATCCTCTATCCACTTGTCATCTCCCTTTAGGGAATTCAAGCTGGATATGAAAAACAGGGTAAGTGGGTGCTTAGGTAATTAGATTAACTTTGCTTTTCTTGTACTACAATCTACAAATCAATCTCTTTACTTCCCAAGTTCTTATTGATTATTTTAAAATAAACCTTGCATATNTTCATTTTGCTGCAAGCACTCCAACACATTTACTTTCAGTCTCATTTACTTTTAGTTTCATATTTGTTCATGCGGTGAATGTTTAATATTGTTTAAATTGCTTCAAGTGAATCAAACTTAAAGTCTTTCTTTCCTTTATTTCCTGTTGATTCAATAAATTTCACATTAAAGCATTTTCTTTTGCTATCTTTGTTTATACAGATAAGTTTAGATCAGCTGTACATTGCTTAAATACTTTGATTTGTTATTGTTGTAACTTATAATCTTTTGACTCCATTTAATATAGGCACTGGTCTTGTAATTTCGTAATCTTAATAAAAAAGATCCCTTTAATTAATCTTCAATTAATTAATAAACCTGGAACATAGTCTTTCCATAGGGACTACCCCCCTTGGCTCTGTTGGGTTCTTGCCTAAACGGAGGAGCGGTGGACTGTGGTGACAGTGGTCCCCAGCTCTCACTTGCCCCCAAGGACACACATAGCAGGTTGTGACTTTCCTGCACCTTAAAGTGTGAATTAGGCGGCAACAGGTCCTAAGTGCATAAGGAATATTTTGCACCCACTTATATGATGGATGGCCATGAACCTACATGAATCTCTTGATGCCATAAAAGTACGTGAAGAAGCCATCAAGAAGAATTCAAGTCATTTCATGACAGCCTGCACAAATTAAAGAAAATATGAGTGAAGGATCTTGTCAATGCAAGCAAGACCCTCATAAGATGATAGCCCTCGTCATGCCCTTTCCAACGGTAGGTGGCACGTCACGTGGTTCCTCATGGTTGATGAGATATTAATTTTTGAAGATGACAAGGCAAATCTAAACCATCTTGAAGGGGTAGCCGACCAAACAAAAGAATTGTTTTTTAAATTAAAATTTAAAAATAATAATAAAATTCGATATGACAAGTTGGCTCCATAAAAATCTATGAGAAACCAATATAAATAAGAGGCAAATAACCTCATTTTTTGTGTGGAATTCGGATCAGCTCTGTGATTTTTTCACTGAGGCAATTTCGTGGAGTAGCAGCACTGTGGAAATTTCGGACTGTCCACTGATGCAGTTTCGAGGGTTACAACAGTCTGAATTTCGGGCTGCTTTACTGAGGAAAATTTCGGGTGGTAGCAGCCTAGTGACTGAGGAAATTTCGGGTGCAGCAGTGGACTGAAATTTTGGTGGTTGCAGCAGAGAAGTGTTATCTTGTTCCTTTTTAGAAGTCTCTCGGTGGTGCATCCTTTGTAGCAGCAGCAGATTTTTTAGCAGTCCTTTTTGGAGCAACTGTCTATACCCGAATTTGCAGACTGAGGCTGAAAATTGCTGACCTAAAATTGCAGATTGAGGCAGCCCTAATTCTCACAGAGATTTTTCTTTTTGGGTGTTTGTCTTCCACTTTACCAGCTCACGAATTTTTAAGAAAAACAGTCCTATTCTACTCAGCCTAAACAGTCCAATTGCAGAGAAGAAGAAAGCCCTAATTTTCATACATTTACAGTCCGAATTTTGATCAGTGATTTGCTTCCCTCTTTCTTCCAAGGTTTCATATTGACCTAGTTTTGGAATGTATCCTAATTGTTGGTGAACAACAGCAATAAATACTCTTTTGGGGCAGCAGCTAGAATTTTCAGCAGCAGTGATCGAAGTTTTTTTTTATGTCTCCAGAGTCTTGAAACAGACCCGAATTTTGTGGCAAGAAACAGTTTGCATTTGAAGAGCAGCAGGTGTAAAGTATCATACAAAATGATCAATGTAAAAAAATTGATCTGACCTCAGATACAAAGTCTGATTTATTTTTTATTATATCTGATTTGATTTTTCTGGGTGATGCTTATCAGCATTTGAAGAAATTTCAGTACCGAGATTTTGAGGAGCATCCTGTTAGCATTTCAAGGTGTTTCAACTGAGTCTGTGAGCTGCTTTAGCTGAGCCTGTGTAAAGAATTGCATGGATCATAAGTGATGCAGCTGAGAATCCAAGGCTTAGATTATGAAAGAAGAGCCGAGTCTAAGTCTTATGAGTGGATCAAATTTTGACCAGTGTTCCACCAAGTATCTGGGACCGGGGGGCGTGGGAGTGGGGAAACACACATTGGGGACGTGTAGAGGCACCCCAAAATTTTGGGGTATTTTAGGGAGCGGGGGGGCGTCGGGGTCTTTAAATTTTAACATAGGGGGGGCATCTCTAAAATTATTAATTAATAAAAATAAATACATGCTAAATTGAAATTCATCATTGTGCAATGTAAACATGATATTGTTCACACACTAGAAACATACTAGCAGTCTAGCACTGATCATGCAATTCTGCAAATGAAAATGACTTCAATCTAACCAATGGCAATCAGATCTCAAATATAATGTAATTCTGACCTTATACAGAGTTCGTAGGAGGCTACAGATGGCTGTAACAGCTGTAGATGACACTCAAGATGGTATAGAGAGTTGGCTATAGGAACACTGTCTGATATAAATGCCAAATAGGGTGAAATAAGTCTCCAATAAGCAGATTACAAGTTCTTTTACATCCTCTCTCCCTTCATGAACTTTGTTTGGGAGATTCTTCTTCTCTTATCTGTCAACGTATATAGGCATTCTTTTGTTTAGTTTGTCTTGATGGTTGAACATATCATGATTCACAAACATGTAATCCTTTGTGCCATAATGGTGCATTATTGAAATTTCCTAACCCTAGGTGATTGCTGTTCAAATGTTCTCAAATTAAACAAATCAAATTTTGAATTATTTAAACACAGAAAATTAATTTCCGAATGTAGCAAGAATCACACAATAGCTAGAATAGTAAACAGTGGAAACATAAATGAAATACACAGTGCACACATACACAGATGATCTCTCCTTCTAATCAACTTCTCATTCCTTGATCAAAGCTTACAAGTAAACCCCTACAGTCTGCTAAACCAGCAGCTGTACAGTCAACAGAATTACCTCCAAACAGAAGCGCATTACGTGTGTAAGAGAGACAATGTACAACAGTATGGCCTATGTATGACTTGCTCTATTCCTGCCTTTTTTGGACAGCAAATAACTCCCCTCTCCACAACACAGAAACACACCCTGGCAACAAACAAAGACTGTGTAATATTACTCCTTTGATGAGCACAGCCCCAAGCATGGAAAAATGAATGGCGTTGACCTTTAATAATAAATAACTTCCATGCATGAGATCGTGAGCTCTCACAAGAGCTGTAAGCTACAGACGTTGAATAGATAGATCGCAGCCCACTTCTTGTGTATATGACAGCCATAATAAAATTAAAATAATGACAGCCATATTTATTATAAACTATTAAACTCAGGCTTACTCAATAGTCCGACTCCTCACGCCACTGCTCCAGTTCGTCCACGACTCCGGCAGATGGTCACAGCCTGCTCACGGGCTCACGAGTCACAACTCCGACAGATGGTATTGGTCACAGCCTGCTCACGAGCTCTCACGGTCTCACCACACCGGCTAGCACACAAACGGTCCACGGATTGTTGATGTTCACAGGTCGAGGAGAAGCTCAATGCGGCCGGTTCAGAACGAGGAGGTAAAATAAATAGGTAAATAAGTCTAGGTTAAAAACTTAAAAAGTTTTAGTTTTATTTTTAAATAATTTTTTTTTTTTTTTTGTGTTTTTGAATTTTTTATTAAAAAAAAATCAAATTTCGAGGGGGGGCGTGTGGGAGCCCCCCATGTTCGGGGGGGGCGTGTAGAAGCCCCCCCATCATTAAGCTGCATTTCACCGCGTTTCGTCAAAAAGGGGGCGCCGGGAAACGTTTCACATGGAGCCCCCCAGCCCCCGGGGCGTGGGAAACGCAGGGGGCGAGCCCCCGACCCTGGGAGGCGCATCCCCGTGGAACACTGATTTTGACCACTCCTGGAGCTATATCTTTGATAACATGACTGTAAATTGACTGTTTTTGAGCTTATCAAGATTGGTTGTAAAGGGAGAAGACTGTTTGTAAGAGCTGCTCATGGTGAATGCTTGAAGAGTGATGCCTGAGACTGTGGGTTGAAAAGTCAGTGGACAATATTGTCAAAGCAAAGATGAACTTGTGTAAGAATGTCAGAATGATTTGATTGCAGTATTAAATGTCCAAGAACCCAAGGTTTGATGTTCTCTTGACTTCTTGCTGCAGACCCTAACAACTTGTCATCAAATTATTGATTGAATGTGTGAAGTTTTAAATTTGAATTGGCACATACTTTATGTATTCATCTACACAAAGATTGATTGCAAAACACAGATCATCTTGGTATTCATTCAGGCAGAAATTGATGACAAGAAGATCAGCTAAGTGATGTGACTGTAGATGTGGTCACAGTAGCAAGCCCTAATTCTCAGGAGTACAGGGTTTGAGGGAAGATTGTGTGTATAATATATTCTTTGTTTAAAGAACAATATGACTTGGCTTTGTTATATTGATGATGATATGAGGATGATGATACACTAGTCTAATGTACATATAGTGAAGTATAAACAATGATGAATACATCAGTGAATATTCAGTGAAGTGTATTAATGAGCATGCTGGTGCCTTGATACCTTTTGCTTGTTACCTTATGATGATCTATACACAATATGGATATGATGATATGATACACTGTATAATGACGAAGTTGCATACAATGAAATGATGATGCATTTCAACGATCTCTTTGGGTCTGTGTAAAGTCTGCTATAGTATGCACAGTTTAGGGAGATGATTGCTCTAACTTGTGCTGATTAGCTGAGGACATATGTAGGAGTGGATTGAGGCTACTCAGGTTCGAAAGTTGCAGGCCTAAAATAATCCGAAATGTTGCAGACTGAGACAACTCAGAATTGTTCAAAACAAAAAAAGGGAGGTCAACATATAGCTCAGTTTTACACAGTGAATGCATGAAGGGTTTATGATGGTTTGGCTAATTTCTTTAAGGCAACCATTTGAAGTTTAATCAAGACATTGTCTTGACAGTATAATGATGATATTCTATACACTACTAGATGATGATAATGGTGAAAACCATATGATGATACAAACCCTATGATGATGATCAGACCTTGATGATGTTCAGAACTTTATGTTTGATGACTTGACAAGCAGTGTTGAAGAGCAGAATTTGTAGTATTGCAGCAGTGCAGATGATCAGCAGTATTGACCAGCAGTATTGATGTTTAATATGACAATGATGACATGGGCAGAAAGATGATGTGGCAGTGATATCTACAGGGATGATTTGACAGTGACTAGAGTACAGAAGTTATTGAGCAGCAGTGAGCAAATGAACAAGATGACCGATGAACAGTGTTACAGCAGAGTTGATGTGATGAGCAGATGATCAGCAGTATTGACTAGCAGCATAACAGATTGAAGAGACAGATGATGTTGATGTGACAGTGAGCTTTAATTGTAAAAGCAAGCTTGTCTTGCTTTTTGAGGTTAGGATACCTCAAACTCTTCTTAGCAGGGTCTAAGAAAACCAGGCAAGGTCCTGGATGCAGAGTAGGTGCTCTTTATATTAGTAGGTGCTGATTTTACCTCACGGTTGTAGCCGGACCAAAACTAATATAAAAAGATTACAAATTTATATGGTGTTGTGTTTTTTTGTGTTATGGTTCTTGATGATTCAAATGCTTTTGATATATGAGTGATGAAGTGAAAGATGTTTATGAAATAATTATGAGATTAGTAGAATAATGGTATGATGAATTGGTAGTTAATAGTGACAAGTCAAGAAAAGTTGTAAAATTGGCTTTACACTGATTCACCCCCCCTCTCAGTGTCTAACAGGTTTCTTGTAATGCTTCCCTGATTGGATCTTCAATGGTCTGTTCTTTAAGCTCAGGATGGAACCTAGGGATGAGGGCATCATATTCTTTAGCAAGCTGCTCAATCTCATCGACTGTCCCATTGTGCCAACGGAGGAGAAACCTCTCGAAATTTTTTGCCACTGAATCTATGGATTCATCCGAAAGGTCATAGAACCAGATCATTGCATCCCTTTCCAAAGTTATAGCAAAAATGACCATAATATCATCCTCATGATGAACATTAAAATCAACCATCAGTTTGCAGAGAGAGGCAATATGATGGATGGCCGAAACGCCAACATTTCCGTAAAATTCGGGAAGAATGTCATGCACCTTCCCACAGTCGTAGTACTGATTAGGAAATTTGTGGATTTTTGAGAAATCTCGTGGGCTGTAAGCTTCGCGCCAAATATCCCACGTCTTTCCCGTATCATCATCCATAAATCAATAACGAGGTACTAAATCTGAAAAATGCATATAACCATACCTCATACCAAACTGTGGAGTCGCCAAGGTGAGCTTGAAAGCCTTCTGATGGGTGTGCTCACCTGTACACCCAATAGGATCTTCAAATCTGCAAAAGGACAAGGGCTCTGTCCCTTCGTGGAGTCGCCATGTGAGAAGAAGAATCTGCAATGTAATCTCCCACAAATGTCAATGAAGCATAGTCTTCAAATTTCGGGAATTGGACTTTGTCTCCGGCAACGGCTCCAAAATGTTGTCGCCTGAAACTGGCACGCGGGTGCTGAAAGCCCAAACCGTGGGTGTGTCGGCCCGACGACAACTTCTCGAGAGGGAGGCCAATGTCACCACACCTTCTCTCTCCTCGCTTCAGGCTGGCTCTTCTCCAGCTCTAGGGGGGTTTCCCTAAGTTCGGATCTCTAAGGCAGGTGCAGCTGAGGGTAGGGTGATCTAAAGAGGCTGCCTTAGAGAAACTCGGGTAGCAAAAAGGAAAATGATTCGGATTGATGGGCAGGAAAGGGAAGGGAGGATCAGTCCTCGAGGGAAGGCCAGTGCCATTACCAGAAGGGTAAATGGAGTCAGAAGGGGACTCAGAAGAGCTTTGTGTTTCGCGGAAGTGAGACTAAGCTGGTCCGTTCCATAACCAGACACCAGGAGAATGGAAGTATAACCGACTACTTTTCATTACTCCCAGACCTCTGAGAACACAACGGCGACAAACAACTTGGCAGCTGCAAATGCTTGCTCAATGTGCTAGATTATAGCCCTCTATGCTGGCTTGGTCTATAACTTTATGAAAACCAAAAGCTACAACGAAGAAACCCAACATATCCCAAAAATACTCAACATGATATTTTTTCTTTATTGGCTCTACGGAAAAATCCTCCCAGCCTCTAAAATTTCCATCATTACAAAGAAAGAGCCAGGCTCTTTTTATAAGCCAAAAAAACTCCTATTATTTTTCAAAAATAAAATAATAATTTAACTAATAAAAAAGGTGGACTAAAATCCACTTTTTTCTCCAAGGACTGCCCATAAACTTCACTTTATTAAAGGCACTCCTAGCCCCACTAAAATTCCAGCCCACAGGTGTCCCAACCAAACATGAGCTGGAACTCAAACTCCCACTCCCTTAAACATATGACTCGAAATTACCTTTTATACAAAAATGAAAGAACTCCTAGCTGACAAGTAATTAGAAGCCACTATCTCTCCAAAGATGCTCCCTGTCGAATTAACAGCTAAAGAGAAAGATAGACTTCATGTAAGTCGAGGCACAACTACCACAGGCTTCATGTGGCCTGAGTGTCTGCCGATTGATACGGAAGCCCACGATTTAGGACTCGACTGCTGAAGGGTGCCAGCCGTGATGGTGAAGGCACGATGAAGGCAAATCGCATATAACTTGGCTGTCAAAGAAATTGTCTATGAATGAAATCTCGCGTGATTGGCTGCCAATAACCCATGGCCTGGCTCTCTGGGAAAGAAATTGATGCCCTGCTGAGAAACTCCACGTGATCACTACCAGCTGATGACTTCTCCAGCGAGCCACGGAATCTTGAAGCCTACGTCGAGCAGAGCTACCGACTTTTCGAGTCCAAAACGGCCTTGAAGGTTTCAATTGATTGATGAGAAAGAGAACAACAAATCGAAGTGCGATGGGTTTTAGCAGACTCGTCGTCACTTTAACCCACTGATCTGAAACTCGGGCTCGGCACAAGGGTGATACTTCACTACTGTCAGTTGATCCCAAGGATTGCAGATTTCGTGCGATTTCCTTCTGGCAATTAGCTTCAGATATCATCCCTGTCACAATCATTCCGCCCAAAAGGAGCCAAAATTTTGACTCGGCTGCCACCGAAACTGTGGAGTGCTCGAACACATGGAGAAAAATGCCAAAATCATCTTTTGGCTGCCAGCATGATAAATTGCCCATTTAATCGGCTGTCAGTTTGACTCTTCCTCCATAAAATTATTAGGTTCCTCTATGTGAGGATCGTGATCCTTCTGATGCTTATCCTTCTTTCTTTAATGATGATGATCTGAAACAGCAGTTTGCAATTGTTTGATGGCACAACTGTTAATCCAAAGTCGGGTTTCATTCAATTGGTTGCCAGACATGTGAGCCCAGATTTCACAATTTATATTCTGCAATCGGTTGGTGTGATGTTCCCTGACATACTTTTCACTTGCTTGCAAAGCTCGAACTGAAAACCAAGTGCGAGGGTATCTTCCTTTTAACAATCTCTGCCATGTGAAAGGTGATCTTTATAACTCTGGCAGCCTTTAAACTGAATGCTTGGACCTGATACTGTAGATAAGGGCGAGTTTAATTCAAAAACTGGTTTACACGCGACCAACACCACCTGTGCCCTTTTGAAACTTTAACTAATTTGGGTGTCCCTGCTGCAAAATGATTGATAACTTCCGGTTTGAGCTGCTACAGAAAAATGCTAAGTTTACTGACTTTGAGAGGTGGTCTTTTGTACTGTGTGCTTGATTATCTTGCTGAACCCCGAGCTTAGGCACTGAAGGGATCCTGAGATGTCTTGTGACAACCCATGAGCTCTTTCTACTACCATTGAATCTACCCCAACATCTAAAAAAGCAACTGACAAAGAACCAAAAAAGAATAGAAACTGTAGCTCCAATCTTGTCATCTGTTGTATGATGTGCTGACCTGGGTTTCTTTATGGCTGGGTCGACATGTAATGCAATTTTATTATTCGGGCAAAAAGTGTCATTTTCTGTCAGAGAGTCATCACTGTAATCTATAAGTGGATCGTATTCAGTCATTTTGACCCCACTGCAGGACTGTTGGTCGGGGATCCACAGGTTCACCGTCTAAACACGTATCTCATACATGTCTCGACTCTCAACACATCCTTCTTACTTTATGAAAATTCACCTAGCTCAGTTCCAAAACTGGGCTGAGTTGACTCTTCCCAGAAAAAGGTTGATGATGGTGAGTGGCTCAGCAAGTTCGACTGATGAATTAGAGTTTGTCTTGGGACATTTTCAATTTCATACACAAAGAATTCAATTTAGCGAAAAGACCCTTTGGATCTGCTATTGCTTCAGGGAATCCCTGCATGATAGTCTCTCCATTCATTCTCGTCTTGATTTTAGAAACATGACCAAGTTCAAGTTTTCAATACAAGGTGCCATGCATGTCAATACTTGATTTTGAGAAATGACATCAACGGCATCTAGTTGTCTTAGCATGATTTCCTCACACAAGAGTTCACTCAACTCAAGATGCCCCCTTTGCTAGTTTCGTAGAGAAATTGATATTGGAACTGTTGATAAGAATCTGGAACGCTGCCAACAACTGTTGCCAGCAGTTTCTTCTCGAACCTCACAGGATCAATATATATATAACCTGTGCTTGACAGAGCTTTTCCTTTTCCTCTTTTTATTTTTTGATTATTGGATCTGGATCTGTTTTGTCAGCACCTTTGGCATCATCGTTTTCCCCTTTGAATGTGTTGCTGTGATTTCTTAGGGATGCCCTCTTCGAAGAGCACAAACCACCAACCATCTGGCTCTATGGGAGACGCGTGCTTTTGGAGAAAGCATGTGAGAACCTCAGATTCTCTGAGTATCAGCAGACCCAAACCAAAAGAACAACTGTGATGGGATGGCTTCATTCACATCCCACACTTTATTACAAAACAAGGAAGAACATGCTGAAAATTCAAATGCTCATGCAAGAGCTTTATTCATTCTACCTACCTAACTTAACATGAATCTAGAAACGGTTAAGTATATGCATACAGCCAATGAAGCCATTCCAGCATCTTTTCCATGCCAAACTTCCTTTTTCTGAGCTTAGTTATTGAACGAAACAAAGATATATTTATCATAAGACAACTATGCCTTGCAATTTGCTCATGAATGAAGGTGAATTGAAACATCAGACTGTTAGGCAACAAGAGATTATACCAGGCAGAGTGAAACTGTTCACAGGATGCCTCTATCCACTGGTTGATAGGGCTTACGTACAGCCCTTCATTGTCAAACTGTTCAAGCTGATCTGCAGAAAAAATAGTATTACCTTCAATGTGATGAACTTGAGGCAGCTCCAATTTTTCATCAGGGAGCTGTTCATAAACCTGGGGCAGCTTCACATCTTCAATGTCTTCTATTATAGCCATATCCGGGATCTCTTCAGTAATGTCTTCAACCAAGGTTTCTTGTAATGCTTCCCTGATTGGATCTTCAATGGTCTGTTCTTTAAGCTTAGGATGGAGCCTAGGGATGAGGGCATCATATTCTTTAGCAAGCTGCTCAATCTCATCGACTGTCCCATCATGCCAACGGAGGAGAAACCTCTCGAAAATTTTTGCCACTGAATCTATGTATTCATCCGAAAGGCCATAGAACCAGATCATTGCATCCCTTTCCCAAGTTATAGCAAAAACGACCATAATATCATCCTCATGATGAACATTAAAATCAGCCATCAGTTTGCAGAGAGAGGCAATATGATGGATGGCTGAAACACCAACATTTCTGTAAAATTCGGGAAGAATGTCATGCACCTTCCCACGGTCGTAGCATTGATTAGGAAATCCGTGGATTTTTGAGAAAGCCAGCGGGCTGTAAGCTTCGCGCCAAATATCCCACGTCTTTCCCGTATCATCATCCATAAATCAATAACGAGGTACTAAATCTGAAAAATGCATATAACCATACCTCATACCAAACTGTGGAGTCGCCAAGGTGAGCTTGAAAGCCTTCTGATGGGTGCGCTCACCTGTACACCCAATAGGATCTTCAAATCTGCAAAAGGACAAGGGCTCTATCACTTCGTGGAGTCGCCATGTGAGAAGATGAATCTGCAATGTAATCTCCCACAAATGTCAATGAAGCATAGTCTTCAAATTTCGGGAACTGGACTTTGTCCCTGGCAACGACGCCAAAATGTTATCGCCTGAAACTGGCACACGGGTGCTGAAAGCCCAAACCGCGGGCGCTCCGGCCCGACGACAACTTCTCGAGAGAGAGGCCAATGTCACCACACCTGAGGGCAGGGTGATTTGAAGAGGCTGCCTTAGAGAAACTCGGGTAGCAAAAACGAAAATGATTCGGATTGACGGGCAGGAAAGGGAAGGGAGGATCAATCCTCGAGGGAAGGCCAGTGCCATTACCAGAAGGGTAAATGGAGTCAGAAGGGGACTCAGAAAAGCTTTGTGTTTCGCGGAAGTGAGACTAAGCTGGTCCGTTCCATAACCAGACACCAGGAGAATGGAAGTATAACCGACTACTTTTCATTACTCCCAAACCTCCGAGAACACAACGACGACAAACAACTTGGCAGTTGCAAATGCTTGCCCAATGTGTTAGATTATAGCCCTCTATGCTGGCTTGGTCTATAGCTTTATGAAAACCCGAAGCTACAACGAAGAAACCCAACATATCCCAAAAATACTCAACATGATATTTTTTCTTTATTGGCTCTAGGGAAAAATCCTCCCAGCCCCTAAAATTTCCATCATTACAAAGAAAGAGCCAGGCTCTTTTTATAAGCCAAAAAAACTCCTATTATTTTTCAAAAATAAAATAATAATTTAACTAATAAAAAAGGTGGACTAAAATCCACTTTTTTCTCCAAGGACTGCCCATAAACTTCACTTTATTAAAGGCACTCCTAGCCCCAATTAAATTCCATCCCACAGGTGTCCCAACCAAACATGAGCTGGAACTCAAACTCCCACTCCCTTAAACATATGACTCAAAATTACCTTTTATACAGAAATGAAAGAACTTCTAGGTGACTAGTAATTAGAAGCCACTATTTCTCCAAAGATGCTCCCTGTCGAATTAACAACTAAAGAGAAAGATAGACTTCATGTAAGTCGAGGCACAACTACCACATGCTTCATGTGGCCTGAGTGTCTACCGATTGATACAGGAGCCCACGATTTAGGACTCGGCTGCTGAAGGGTGCCAGCCGTGATGGTGAAGGCACGGTGAAGGTAGATCGCATATAACTTGGATGTCAAAGAAATTGTCTATGAATGAAATCTCGCATGATTGGCTGCCAATAACCCATGGCCTGGCTCTCTGGGAAAGAAATTGATGCCCTGCTGAGAAACTCCACGTGATCACTGCCAGTTGATGACTTCTCCAGCGAGCCACAGAATCTTGAAGCCTACGCCGAGCAGAGCTACCGACTTTTCGAGTCCAAAACGACATTGAAGGTTTCGATTGATTGATGAGAAAGAGAACAACAAATCGAAGTGCGACGGGTTTTAGCAGACTGGTCGTCACTTTAACCCACTATTCTGAAACTCGGGCTCGGCACAAGGGTGATACTTCACTACTCTCAGTTGATCCCAAGGATTGCAAACTTCGTGCGATTTCCTTCTGGCAATTAGCTTCAGATATCATCCTTGTCACAATCATTCCGCCCAAAAGGAGCCAAAATTTTGACTCGGCTGCCACCAAAACTGTGGAGTGCTCGACCACATGGAGAAAAATGCCAAAATCATCTTTTGGCTGCGAGCATGATAAATTGCCCATTTAATCGGCTGTCAGTTTGACTCTTCCTCCATAAAATTATCAGGTTCCTCTATGTGAGGATCGTGATCCTTCTGATGCTTATCCTTCTTTCTTTAATGATGATGATCTGAAATAGCAGTTTGCAATTGTTTGATGGCACAACTGTTAATCCAAAGTCGGGTTTCATTCAATTGGTTGCCAGACATGCGAGCCTAGATTTCACAATTTCTATTCTACAATCGGTTGCTGTGACGTTCCCTGACATACTTTTCACTCGCCTGCAAAGCTCGAACCGAAAACCAAGTGCGAGGGTATCTTCCTTTTAAAAATCTCTGCCATGTGAAAGGTGATCTTTATTACTCTGGCAGCCTTTAAACTGAATGCTTGGACCTGATATTGTAGATAAGGGCGAGTTAGATTCAAAAACTGGTTTCCACGCGACCAACACCACCTGTGCCCATTTGAAACTTTAACTAATTTGGGTGTCCCTGTTGCAAAATGATTGATAACTTCCGGTTTGAGCTGCTACAGAAAAATGCGAAGTTTACTGACTTTGAGAGGTGGTCTTTTGTACTGTGTGCTTGATTATCTTGCTGAACCCCGAGCTTAAGCACTGAAGGGATTTTGAGATGTCTTGTGACTCCCCATGAGCTCTTTCTACTACCATTGAATCTACCCCAACATCTGAAAAAGCAACTGACAAAGAACCAAAAAGAATAGAAATTGCAGCTCCAATCTTGTCATCTATTGTATGATGTGTCGACCTGGGTTTCTTTATGGCTAGGTCGACATGTAATGCAATTTTATTATTAGGGCAAAAAGTGTCATTTTCCGTCAGAGAGTCATCACTGTAATCTATACGTGGATCGTATTCAGTCATTTTGACCCCACTGCAGGACTACTGGTCGGGGATCCACAGGTTCACCGTCTAAACACGTATCTCATACATGTCTCGACTCTCAACACATCCTTCTTACTTTATGAAAATTCACCTAGCTCAGTTCCAAAACTGGGCTGAGTTGACTCTTCCCAGAAAAAGGTTGATGATGGTGAGTGGCTCAACAAGTTCGACTGATGAATTAGAGTTTGTCTTGGGACATTTTCAATTTCATACACAGAGAATTCAATTTAGCGAAAAGACCCTTTGGATCTGCCATTGCTTCAGGGAATCCCTGCATGATAGTCTCTCCAGTCATTCTCGTCTTGATTTTAGAAACATGATCAAGTTCAAGTTTTCAATACAAGGGGCCATGCATGCCAATACTTGATGTTGAGAAATGACATCAACGCCATCTAGTTGTCTTAGCATGATTTCCTCACACAAGAGTTCACTCAACTCAAGATGCCCCCTTTGCTAGTTTCGCAGAGAAATTGATATTGGAACTGTTGATAAGAATCTGGGAGGCTGCCAACAACTGCTGCCAGCAGTTTCCTCTCGAACCTCACAGGATCAATATGTATAACCTGTGCTTGACAGAGCTTTTCCTTTTCCTCTTTTTATTTTTTGATTATTGGATCTGGATCTGTTTTGTCAGCACCTTTGGCATCATCGTTTTCCCCTTTGAATGTGTTGCTGTGATTTCTCAGGGATGCCCTCTCCGAAGAGCACAAACCACCAACCATCTGGCTGGTAACATCTAGCTTGTAACATCTGGCTGGTAACACAACCGTTGGATTGATGTTGGTTAGAATGTGGACACACTTTTGATCTATTTAAGAGTTGTGATCCCTTCATTGTATCCCGTCAGGAAATTTGCCTCTTGGCTATTAGAATAGAGAAATTTTTTTTAGAGAAATCCCGTGTATTCTTTGACATAGATTGTACTTATGCTTGATTGCAAAATCATTTTCGGAGTTAATTTATGCTTGTTCCAAATATTGTGAGAGTCGTGTTGTTTGCAAGAGGGCGTCCTCTCTTGGGGCGTTTTTGTGAGAGATCAGACTCTCTCCATTTGAAGACGTTGTCAGTCAGGTTTTTTTTCTAATGTGTCTTTGATCATTGGTTATGATTCTTGATTTATCTTGCATTCATAGTTTCTTTTTTTGTGGATCAATTTTAACGTGATGTAGGTTTCTCTTGCAGGAAGAGGGGCGCACTAACTCAACCTGGGCAAATCGATTTAGCTTGGAACTTCATCAAATTCACTCGGAATTGCGTCAAATCGGGGTAAAGTGCCATTGCACTTGGCATCTACAAGATTTCCAGGTATTTTTGTCAGTATTTCTTTTGTTTTAATTTCCAATCTTAGTTGCCAAGAAACTTGGGTACGGGTACGAGTACAGGGACAGGGACGAGGACACCACTTTTTGAAAAATGGTACTTGGGTACGTTGGGGGTACTGTATATATATATATATATATATATTTGTCATAGTCACATGATACATGCATATAGATTTCTTCATAAATTATGAATCCTGATTCATAATTATAAATACGATGATTATTTTAACATGAACATTTGATTATTTGAACAATGAACATTCAGATTGAAAATTTGAAACATAAAATTTGATAAATCATAGACTTAGTAGATATCAATTGGAAGACTGGAAGTTACATAAAATTTGATAAATCATTGTACCAGGCAGCTGTAACAGACAATCAAACTCAGACATGAAGGTACACTTGAAATCTTATTTTAAACACCTATTTGTATTATTGTTACAGGCAATAAAAAATGCAAATTGCCAAATATATTCCTACGTTGATGTGAGTGTATTTCTCAGTATTAAATACATACGTATATTTTTAATGTGCACATTTGGTACTCAAATTTCCGTGAGTGCTGAAGTTAAAACCATAAAAACGGTCATTGTAAATCAATGTAAAATCAATCTACTAGATTTGGACAATATTCTGTGGAATTTGAACAGTGTTGCAAAGTGTTTGACATAAGTCTTGAACCAGACTCCATACGTAGTTAGCAAAAAATTAGTTCATATTTAGTGAGGGGTCATTACATTTTCCCCAATGGATTGCATTTTACTGAGTCGGCCGTACCCCCGGAGTACTGAAACACGGGGTATGAAGTCCCCAAACACGAGGTTCGTTGTACCATCTCGCCTATAAGTACGCTTTTTTTATAACATAGTCTTTGGTATGTGGACTCAGTATGGGGTATGGCAGGGTACGATAGGAGACGTACCCTATGAGTACCCAAGTACCCGGTACTAATACGTGTACCCTACCCCCGGGTACAGGTACCCTGGCTACATAGTTTCCAATCCACCTGGCGTATAATTAAAACCTTCAAAAAATTCTCTGGGTCATTCTGTTGGGATTTTTGGCGAAACTTTTCTAGTTGATTTCACCCTCCCCTAGAACTAAGTGGGTTTTCCAAGACGTCATCATTAGGGACTCCATTTGCCCTGTGGTTAAAGCACTGATCCTTGAGCAAATTGCCCTCTTAGGGTTTTCGACTAATTTTCTCTCTTTATGATCCATCTTTTGGCTTGTGCTTTATATATTGTCAAATCCATCTTCAAGCCATCTTACTCAAGTGTTAGATTTCCTTAATTGTTCATCAAACTCATCATTCTGGGCATACTCTCGTTTTCCACCTTCAATCCCCCAGGGTGGTGAATTTGATCATTTACACTAGCACTTACTACCTAGATCCACACAATAATTATACGGTCACCGAATATAAACATTTTGGGCCACATTTCCATTATCTAAATCTTTATAGTCCAAAACATCCTTATCGGTGGCTATCTTCTTCAGATCCAGGGTTTCTCTAGCTACTCGCCTTACGTACTCTGTTGCTATAGTTTGATCTGGTGTGTTAGCTTTAGGTCTTTCCTTCTAGGTTAAATCAGGTTCTCCCTCTTTGTCACTTGGCGTATCAGTGGCATAAAGCAAAGGGCGTCCTAACTGGCGTGACAACCAATCCATATCTAGGAGTTGGGATACTCTTAGTTCACCTCTTTAGTTGCCTGTCCCCTCTACCGCCCTGAATAGGATATCATTTGTGGGGCAACTACAAGTTGTGTGATAACAGAAAGAACACCCTCGGAGAGAGCTTCCTAAGGAAGTGTGCCCTGCCTTTAAATAGTTAAACACCTCACTCATGCACCTTTTCTAAAATTAGAAAAAACTCCCAAACCCTGGTCCTATTCCTCAAGCTGGAAAATGCTAAATATAGGACATCACACTTGCTAATTTTAAAACACATATAAATTTGGAATAATCTAACAATAGCAAAGGCTAATTAGAAAGACTCTAAGCTGGCACATGCATGTATGCAGTGTGTGCTGCTGTCTATATAATTCCTATGTGCCTCCCAAGATGACTAGTGCTACGCTTTCACTCACTGTGCCCTCCTCACATATGGCGGTCTGAATTCTGCTTAACACATATAGTAGTGCAACTTCCGCACCACAATCACTGCTGCACAGAAACCTAGCACTGGTAATGGATCTGCCCATCACTGCTGCGTGAATCATAACTCCACTGTCATTACTGCTGTCTGCACAGTAATTGAGGCTGAATGGATCTGCTGGGTGCACTCTCTGCTGAAGAAGATCAACTTGTGAGCAACAAGTAAACTATAACACTCTAGCTTATGATAAGATTTCAGAACTGTAGTGGGAATTTCTCCCAACAATATTTTGTGTTAACAAGAACAAAAACACAAGATTCATGAGCTTGTCTGTAAGAGGTGTAATTTTTTTCCACTTTCATTGTCTATCTCAGAAGATTGGAAGCTAAGTTACCAGATTCGTCTTCATGTTCTTATTCAGGCCCCAGGGACTAATGAAATTCAAAAAATGTTTGAGTGCAAAAAATATGATAAAATTTGACATTAAATTCGATAAGGACATCATGCAAATTCCTTTATGACTTCACATATTTAAAACAAAAAAACAAATACAAATATTTTTAATTTCCCTAAAAATGTCAAATCTAATGTCAAGACTTGATACATACGTACATAGATGTGCCTTGCAACCTCTAATTTTACCCCATATATATGTATGGTTTTGCTTTTTATAATCTTTAAGTTTAGCAAAAATTTGAATCTTAATAGTTATAAAAATTCTGCATAGGCAATTTAAATCACCATTGCTTAAAATTTGATGACATTCAGGTTTTTATGAAAAAAATCACCATATGCAGTGACTAAGATTAGAAATATACAAATTCATCTGCAGAAATCCTGTCAGTCTTGTTCAAAACAACTCTTCCAACAAGGCTGAACTTTCAAAGTGATTTAGCTTCTTAGTTAAGATCCCCTGGGTTTCTATTTTGTGGAAGCTGCAAGCTTACTATGTCTTCACGTGGAAGTGCAGCAAAAGGTCCATCGAGTTCTACATTGTTGTTGTTGTTGTATCCCTGTGTGTGACTTGCCTCGATTTCAATGGACTCCTCCAAAGGCAATAAGTATGTTACTTTCTTGTCTTTCCGTAAAGCCAAATATAGAATACCACCCAAATAGACTATCATGCCTGCAAATCCTAGAATTCCTATGAATGCAACTCCTGCTTTTGGAAAGTTGTTGTGTATCAGCCACGTAACAAAACTAGTGGCAAGAAAATATATGTTGATAACCATAATAACAAAGCCTAGCACCCAAGTAATTATTGTAATCTGCAACCAAACAGATATTGGATTTTAGATAACAGAAATGGGGATTTATGCCTTTAATCTGAGACATATAGGGAAAGTGAAATAAAATAAATTTGCTGACATACAGGAAGTGAGTTTGCATGTGGACCCATCTTTGTCTTACTGCTTGTAAACTTGAGTAGTGGGATAAGTGCAAATGGCAACTCAAAGGACAGTATCATCTGCAAAAGAAAGATATCACATTAATGCCCACAAATGATCACTAGCCTATGGTAGTGCATCAACAGGGAGAGCCCATGTATCTTTACTGTAGAGTGTAGGCATACCTAAAGTGTGAGAAAAAAAACCTAAGAAGCCCAAAGGCTTTGCAATAAGTATAACCGAGTATAAAACAAAAGAAGAGATGCAGAAAAATAGAACAATTTGTGAGGGACATTTACAAAAGATAAGAAAATTTTACAAACAAAACAAGAACTTGTGTAATTAAGGCAGACCGGTTGTCCCATTCAGTAAAATAACTCATACAGTAAAATGCATCACAACTGAGAAACCCATTTACCAAAATGTTGTAGTAAGAGTAAAATTGCTTAGAGTTGGGGTCTTGCCTTCTTGTCTTTTTAATGAGGCAGAAGGTTCTTTTGTTGGAAAATGAATCATGCATGCTGAAGTATCCCATGTTTTTGGTTTATGCATTTTCTTGAGTGTTACCTCCCAAAACCTTCTTGAGATGAAAGTCCTAAAACTCAAGCAAGACCCTAGGAGCACTAAAGAAGGGCTATCCAATGTCACCATGGCAGCTCTTTCATACACTTTTGGCTGGCTCTCCTCCGGCACAAGGGGGTAAACCCTAGGAAATCCAAAGCCAATTAAAAGTTAATCTCAAGGAATTATTCATTGACTTGGAGGAACAAATATGAATTATGATATTTAAAGTTATAAATCTCAAATTTGAGAACAACAAAATAAAAGACTGTTTATTAAATTTTTAGGGTTGGCTGAGAGCAAGATTAGCGCCTAGCACACTTCTGGGCATATGGAGTCTCTAGCGCAGCAAACAAGTTACTTTCTGATGATGATATGGAAGCATATAACTGGAATGAAGAACCTACAGCAAACTTATCATGCTGGCCACTAAAACATAATTTTCTTGAGAGAAGTCCAGATGAAGAAAGGCCTCTAAACATGCATCAAGGGTGTGTCTACTAAAGGACAACGCAAGTTACAGCTAATCCTAATTAAGAAAGAAGGTATAAAATCACATTTTCTAGCAGAAAACATAAAGATTTAAGAGGGGAATGAACCACAGATTAATTTATTCTAAGAAGGAACTAAATTACCAGGTTTATAGCCCTTCACAAACATGTTTGATGTAAGAAATCTGAACATTAATCTTCAGTTATTTAGTTCCAAGCATGTGCCTCAAGCTCCATTAAACACCTCGCCATAGTATCTAGTGATTCTCCAAACTTTCAACAACCACAAGAATAGGAGGAGCTTCTCTATATAGAGAACTAGCTCAAAACCTCCTTTACATAAAATAATAATATCTTCAAGTGAGATCCTAAATCTCTCCTAGAACAACATAAACAAATAACTTCTAAGTGACAAGTCAAATATATATTAATAAAATTCTAGATCCAAGTGAGATGCCACATGTCATGATCTCTTACTAGGGCATCTCCATTGGCAAGTTGTTTGACCTCATCAAGTTGCTCCAACCTCCACCTTGAAACTCTCCAAGAGGAGCACTCCACTAGATGAGTGAATAAAGTAGGGTAGAATGTAACCAAATGCCAAAAATAGCCCAAGGACCAAGTTGTCTTCCTCAAAGCTCCCCCAACTCACCCTCCAAGGTGTAGCGTTCCTCAAATAATACGCCAAGGGTTAGATCAATGACCCAAGGGGTGTCTAAACATCGATAGATGTGCAATGTTTGTTATAACCATCTCCAAGGCCTGTTATCCACTAAGTTGCACTTAGATGGATTTCCAGTGAGTTGCCGAAGTTGTGAACAAGTTCTTTGTTTGTTATCAGTGCCCAGAAGTTCAAAATCCTTTTTACGGCCAATTTTGGCCCCATTTTAAATTTTTGCATGTTCATACCCTATGGGGAAGTTGTAATAAGTTGACGTAGTGTTACCTACTAAGTCATACTTGGTGGTATCAAGTGAGCTGGATGAAACGAAAAAACATCATCGTTCATTCTTCAAAGTTCATAAGTCATTCAGGCTTCTTCTGGGATTTTTTTAAATTTTTTTCTTGTACCACATGTTCATACCCCCTTGGGGGAGTTGTAAAAAATGTTCTAGCATGGTAAATTTTTATAAAAGGCTCAACTTCCTAGACTTAAGCATCAAGCCGACTAGCCTAGAGTGTTTTTTCCCTTGGTTATTATTGGTTGTTGAACAAACGACTAATAATTTTTGAGTTTTTCACTCACCTCCAAAGTTGGGGTAGTTGTCTTCGTGGTTAGGATTTAGGAGGTTATTAGAGCCTGTTGCCGCCTTACACACACCTGGGGGGAACGCAACAGAAATATTCAAGCTGCTCGGTGTGTCCTTGGGGGCAAGTCTAGAGTCAGGTACTGTCACCTGCTCCTAACTCCTCTGTTTAGGCCACTCCTAACGG
Source organism: Pseudotsuga menziesii (assembly GCA_001517045.1). Taxonomy (NCBI): domain Eukaryota; kingdom Viridiplantae; phylum Streptophyta; class Pinopsida; order Pinales; family Pinaceae; genus Pseudotsuga; species Pseudotsuga menziesii. The sequence continues at coordinate 26,786 of LPNX010506358.1, forward strand.
AGCCAAGGGGGGTAGTCCCTAAGAAAGAGTTGCTAAGGCTCTTGTTTGTTAATGTTTTAATGATCAAAGTGTTTGTTAGGAATTTTGATAAAATCACCAAGTACTGCAATATTAAAACATATAATTCACCAACATGATAATAACATTCACAACAATAATGACTTGAAGCAAATGATAAGCAATGATAATAAAACCAGTGTCGAAAATGGAGTCGAAAGTAATGCTGCTGAAAAGGAAATAATATTGTGTAGTGTATCTTGGTTGATTTTAGATTTTTAAGCAATGATGAGTGAGTTAAAGGGGAAAAGGGGATTCCCGATATACCGTGAGGTACTGGGAATATGTCCGGATTCTGAGAAGAGTGTCTCCGCACGGGAAAATGTGGGCTAGGTGGAGTCGTGGGGGGGTGTTCAACACTACACCAACAAGGATGTAGCCTAACGAGACCCCACGGTCGCTTTCTAGTTGTTCCCTCTTTCCCTGAAGAATTTGCTCAGTACTTCTTAGACTCATTATGCTGTATTTCCATAATGTTTGAGCATTGTAAATTTTATTCATGTGAATTGATTAATTAGATGTGAGGTATTAATGAATGCACAATACCGCTTTTGATATCCCCAAGTGTCAGACTAAGCAGCGAGGGGTAGAGCATACACGGTAGAGGTAAAATGTTTATTCCGATTTAGTGAGTAACGGATAACAAATGTACTAATCTATATAGCCTGTTAAGGACAGATTGTGTGCTTGTGATTTATTCTAAGCAATACATCAGTTTTGCATATAAGGAAACTACAGTCAAGGATCTCTTTTAGGACCAATGTTTTAAAACTCGGACTCGGACTCGGAATCGGTCGAGGGTCAACTCGGACTCAGACTTGGACTCGGCAATGACTCGGGTGGTTTGATTTTAATGACTCGGTTTATTAAAAAACATATAAAATATTTAAATTTTAAAGAAAAAATATATTTTAAAGATTATAATCCATCATTCCAAAGCATTAGAGAAAACATCCAAAGTATGATCATATATATACCATATAAGGGTGAACATATCAAAATTGCACGAAGGGTACTGTGCCAATGTGCAAGGCTGCAAGCAACAAATACATAACTCGGCTGAGTTAAAGGTCAACTCGCCGAAATCTTCAAGCCACTAGGTGCTTTAACTACTATATAGTGAATTTATTTGCAAGTGTTGGAGGCTTTCTACACTTGCTTGGGTATCTACCCTTAGCACATACCAGTCCTCTTTGAATAGTCCGAAATTGCAGACTTCTCACACAATCTGAAATTGTGGATTTCTCACACAGCCTGAAATTGCAGACTTCTCACACAGTCCCGAAATTGCAGAGGTTTTAAACAATCCATTCTTGTGGCCCTTTTGATGGTTATTGCTGTAGTGAAACAGTCCGAAATTCGTGAAGGAGATCTCTTATTTTTTTTTGGGTGGTTTGTAAACTATGGCAGCCATATAAGTGTCTCTTTTGTCTTCGAAGAGTTTGGGATCACCAAAGTTGACTGGTGGAGGGTTTCCAAAGTCATTTGCTGTCAAGGGTTAACATCTACACAGTCCTGTGACAGTCCAAATTTTGTGAATCATTGAAGAGGCCACAAACCAAGTTTTGAGCCTTCCATGTGACATGGTGTAGGACTTTTTAATAGAACATAAAGGTGCATAAAAGTCCCAAGTTCTTGGAGAGGGTTACAGACTGAATTTATAAGGTTGCAAGACCAAGTTTGATGGTTAAAACCAATGTTAGGTTAGGTTAGGAGTTAGGTTAGGGGTAGGAGTTAGGTTAGGCAATAATTTTTAATTTAAAAAAAAAATTGAAATCCGGGAAAAAATCGGCGAGTTGACCTTTAACTCGGCCGAGCTGACCGGTTCGGTACCGAACCGAGCTAAGTTGATATCAACTCGGCCGGTTCGGTACCGAACCGGCCACCTGATCCGATTTAAAGGCCGGTTTGACTCGGTTAGGGTTCAACTCGGGTGAATTGGGCCGAGTCCGAGTTGGCTCGGCCGAGTTTAAAAACACTGTTTAGGACAAAGCCTTACTTGGGAGGTCAAGATTGGGTTAGATCTACAAATATATAAAACAAAACTAAAGATTCTAAAGTAACATTTGAAATAGAATCTAGCTAGATAACGATTGCAAAACTAATCTAAAACTTTTAACTGAAAGAATGAAATAAAAAGCCAATCACATCAAAGGACGATATAGACTTCCCCCAAATGGGGGAAGAGGAGTGTGGGAGCCATTATCCCACTTGCTTTTTTATTATTTGTTACAATCAAACTTCTTTGAAAAGCAAAGCACTTTTTAACCCTTGAAAATGGGTCAAAAGGGCTCAAAACTGTTGTCGGGAAGAAGAGGAATGAAGAGGGGGGAGGTAGGATTGAGTATGGGTGCTCCGGATGGCTTAATACTAAAAAATTTGGCAGCATCTCTCCCTCTTTTTCCATAAACCTGCTAAAAACCAGCAAGCTTAAGATGTCAAATTAGTGGGTTAGATGCAAAAATACACTAATAATTTACAACCTTTGACACTTGGAAAAATATTGCAAAGTTTAACCTTGAAGTGCTAAAGCGAATGGATACTAGATCTAAGCTTTGAGATACAAAATTTCAGCCCTTTTTTAGATCTAAATTGAAGCAAGTAAAAAGAATGATAATAAATATTTTAATGATCAAATTTTAACTTGCAAAAAATGAAAGGAAAGAGATTGAGGTTGAGTGTTTTTTCGTTGAGAAGGAAGAGGAAGAGCTCAGGCTTCAAGTTTTGAACAAGGTTGAGGAGGAAGGTGCCTGCAGGGTAAACAAGTTAGATCCAGAATGAAGCGGTGAAGAAGACAAGATGCAACCAAGCTCTAGTCTTACTCCACCTTCGGTGATCTGCAAAGCTACCTAAGAAACCTTCATGCAAAGATCAGATCTAGTATGGTAAATCACATAAAACCAAAGCATACAAGTATTACCGACTACAAAGTATAACTTTCGAATCTTATATGATTACACATAAATAAGCAATTTGAGATTCAAATGCCTATTCTACGGATTGGAATACAAACTTCAAAGCTAGATATTTGCAATTGCATGAACCACCAAAAAAATGCTAAACATATATCATCTCGGTTACAAAACCAACATTCACCATGAAAGAGTATTACACCAACAGATTGTCCTCCAAAGACTCAACTTTATTCATAACAAAGATAAACAATTACAATCATACGAGCGAGGTCCCTTGCTTTCGTCCAGAATGAGGAAGAAGGCTTTGCTTTTATAGAGTTTACAAACCCCTGGGGGGTGCTACCTACACTAGCAGAAGAAGTCCAATTAAACTGAGTTGATCTGAGTTAAAGTGAGTGGAACTGGAGAGGCAAATGCCACCTCTCCTACCAAACTATACCAACCCATTCGATGGCTTCCACTTCACACACCTACCACTCGCTTGCATGAATGGTGTTGGCATCAACATCTCCCTCATGTGCAAGTAGTCTCCTTCCATCCCATTCGCTTTCATATCATGAATGATACATCATATTAACTTTATCCAAGGTTTTTTAAAACTTAAATCATGGAGAGGGGTCCACCCCAATATGTTAGCGCAACCTTCACATGTTGTTGGTGCTTTCCCTTAAGAATTGACGTCATCCTCCCACATGATTTGAAACTCACTTAAACTATCCAAAGTTTTAAAGTTTTCATACTTTGAAAAGGGTCGCATGACATAAGGACCCACATGCCATCACTTTCTCACCATTTATTTATTTATTTTCTTTTATTTTTGACTTTGGTGCACTTTGTCATAATTTAGCATTTTTTTTCCACTTCGTAGCATTTTCAACAAAATAATGCCATACAGGACGATAAAGGTACCCAAAGCACGGGAAAAGTAGGTCCCAGGGTAAAGGAGTGCTCTGAGCTTGAAAACCAGCCCAAACATGCCAAAAACAGACTCCGGATCACATTTTTTTTAATATTTTGAAAATTTCCATTTAAACCATTAAAAAATGCCCTAAAAAACGGAAAATAAATATTTTTTCTCGGAATCAGACGAAACTCAAGGGGGACCTAGTACATGCACATACGACTCAATACCCATGCCTAACACGCTTATATACATCGAAAAATGAACTCTAATAACCTCCTAAGGCCTAACCACCAAGACAAAAATTCCAGTTTTGGAGGAGCGGTGAAAAACTCGAAAATCATACATCACTTATTCAACATTGCATAATTGACAAGAGAAAAAACACCTTGGAATAATCGGATTGATTGCCAAGTCCTAGGAAGCCAAGTCCTTTACAAAAAGTTTGTCGTGTTAGAGCATTTATTACAACCCCCCCAAGGGGTATGGACATGCATTTTATAAAAAAAAACGAACCACAACTGGTTCTGATGTAACCACGAAACTTCTGAGCACCGACAATGAACAATTGACTTGTTCAATACTCTGGCGGCTCACTGGAAATCCCCTAAGTGCAACTTAGTGTATAACATCGCCTTCGTGTCAGTGTTTTTCAACATGCTAGGCATTCAAATTGAGTCGTATGGACATGTGCTATGTCCCCCTAGAGTTTCGTCTGATTCCGAGAAACTATTTTTTTTTTTCGTTTTTTAAGCCATTTTTTAATGGTTTAATTAAGGCAGTCAAAACACCCCAAGGACCATTTTTTATATCATTGAGGCAGTCGAAACACCCCGTGGAGCTTTATCCAACTAACAGAGCATCAAACTGCAATTTAATGCTAAAGTTGAAACAAATTAAAATCGTGGTCAAAGTTTGAAAAGGTCAAAAAATAAAATATTAAGGTGGAGAAATGACATGGCATGGATCCCCCATGCCATGCATTTTTCTTTTGGTTTATAAGCATTTCAAAACTTTGGTTAAAAACAAGTCATAACATAGTGGGTGTTTACGAAGTGTGACGTCAACCACACTCACGCTATCCTTTAAAGCCCACGTGAGGTAGAGAGGAGGGGTGGAACCCATTCAACGTAGTATCATATTAAACTTTGGGTTGACTCAAACTTTGGTTTTGGTGGCTAACACATATGGGTGACATCACCCACTTGCTACCAACCTCATGAGCTCGCGCGAATGGTGAAGGAGACGCTAGTGTTGGTGAGGGGATTGATGTGTTGGCATCTAATGAAGAGTTAGGTGAGAGAGATGTCAATCATCTCTTCAGTTCCTCTTCAGTTCAACTCAGATACACTCCGGGTATATCTTCACTGTTGGTGGTGCCCCCCAGGGGCTTGCTCTGGCTATAAATAAAGCCTCTGCCTCTCTCACAAACTAGTTGGGTTTGGAGTAAGATAGCGCATGCTATTGTAATCTGTTATGATTTTGCTATTTTGCTTGGAATAAAGAGAAGCCTTGGAGGCTAATGGTGTTGTGCTACTGTGTGTGGGCTATTATTGTCAATTTTCTTTTATGAGGTAACCTGTGTATTTTTTCAATCTTTCTTGCATTGCTCTCTGAATAAATCTTGCCTATAAGAATTCCTCCGAATCAGTACGAATATGAATTGAAAGTAAGCTTACTTTAATTTCTATATTATCATGTATGTTTAGAGGTGAAATATTGCATGTCAATAAGTTTATTTATATGTTATCTTGACCTCTTTTTATATGTGTTTCAAGATCTCACGGGTATTGCAAGTGTTTGTTTAAGTTTCGGGATACCTAGCGTGGAAGAGGTCTGTGGATCTAGTTTGACTCCACCCCACTCCTAACAAATACGAAGGACATAGCCCTTCGGCGTCCCACTACGAAGTTTTCAAAGAAAAACCCTTGCGGCAACATACTCTTGCTCTCTCCTTTCTCTTGTTTAAAATCAATACTCTCTTTGGTTACTTCTTGTTTACTTAGATCTATACACTAAAATACAAATTTGCATTTAGATCTAGTTTTCAAGATTCAAATAGCTCAGATCTAGCAAGTGTTTCAGTTTTCACCTTCATTCAAGTAGATCTGGCATAAGAAGGTTTATTTTTTGCAAAGCATTTTAAGGAAAATTTCTAGCTTGCATAAAGTAGTCTTTCTTTTTGAAATTTAAAGATAAATCTTGCAATAAAGTACTAAATATTATTGGCTGCCCAAAAAGCAAGCCAATATCCCAAGGAAAGCTTGCCTTCCTTGGTTAATTTTTGCATCTTTTCTATAGTTTTAACTTAGAAATTTTTACAAGTTTTTTGTGTGTTGTCCAAAGACACTTCCAAAGAGTTTTTGGGCACTTTTTACTGGTAAAATCTTGCTTGGTTTTAGCAGGTCCATCCAAAAAGAGGAGGTGCTGCCCAAAAATTGACATTTGAACCATCTGGAGCTCCCCAAGAGTGACCCCTTCTTCCCTTTTCACTTTTTGGTGGTTTTGTAAGCACTTGGGTTCATCTTCTATAAGAACCAAGTGGCATTTTCCAACAAAGCATTGTAACCGAGCATAATAAAAGATATCTCGAGTAGGTTCTCTCGAGCCCACTCCCCATCCCCCCTAGGGAGATCCGTGTCTTTGTCTTTTTTTCGTTTTTTGCATTTTTCTTTTTTTTAGTTTATTTCTTTTTTGCATGATAGTATACTTTGATAAATGTTATATCATTCCATATCTTGTTAAATCAAAGTAATACTAATACTTACCCCATGACTTTCCGAGTTACCCGAAAGGGGAAAGAGCTGCGTGGTAGGATTAATTAGATAACTTGTCTTTCTTTCTTTCTTACTTTTCAGTTTATTTCAATTTACAATAATGGAAAACTACCCCTCCTTGCTTTCCTGATTGAGGTTCACTTGAACCGAAAGAGACTCCTGGAGGTCATTTTTTTCTTTTTTAACAAACAAACAAGTCATAAAATCCTTACAATTTACGTAGGCTCCGTTGTGTAAGCTCTGCACCGTTGCAGTTCGTCCGAACAGTTGTTACGTAGGCTCCGTTGTGTAAGCTCTGCACCGTTGCAGTTCGTCCGAACAGTTGGCTGCATTAAAAGCAACGTGGGTGGTTAGATTAATTAGTTTTCACACCCTAATTAACCTCCCCAAGCGAAAATCCAACGCCTTGATTTGATCTGTTGCGATGGCAAAATCCACAAAAGAAGTAGGAACAACTGGGTAGTGACCTCAAGACACCGTTAGGATACACCCTTATTGGTGTAGTGTTGAATACGTCTCCGAGACTCCATCCAGCCTGTTACCTACTAGGTCATACCTAGTTAGTGGTATCACGTGAGCCAGATGAGACAGACAAACACCATTGTTCATCTTTCAGAATTCAAAAGTCATTCAGGCTTCTTCTGGGATTTTTTATTTTATTTTTTGTAACATATGTTCATACCCCCTTGGGGAAATTGTAAAAAATGTCCTAGCATGATAAATTTTTATAAAAGGCTCAGCTTCCCAGACTTAAGCATCAAGCTGACTAGCCCAGAGTGCTTTTTCCCTAGTTATTATTGGTTGTTGAACAAACGACTAATAATTTCTGAGTTTTTCACTCACACCTCCAAAGTTGGGGTAGTCGTCTTGGTGTTTTGGCCTTAGGAGGTTATTAGAGACTTCGTGTCAGTGTTTTCCAACATGCTAGGAATTTAAATTGAGTCGTATGGACATGTGCTAGGTCCCCATAGAGTTTCATCCATTTCCGAGAAAATAAATTTTTTTTTCAAGCCATTTTTTAATGGTTTAATTAAAAAACTTCAAAATGTAATAAAAGTCAGATACAGAGTTTGTTTTTGACGTGGTGACACCCATTTTCACACTCAGAGCGTCCTCTTTACCCCAAGGACCACTTTTCATATCAGTCGGGCGACTGGAACACCCAATGGAGCATTATTTAGCTAAAGATGCATCAGAATGGCATTTAAATGCTAAATTACATCAATTTGGTACCATGGTCAAAGTTTGACAAAGTTAAAAATTAAATTATTTGGGTGATGGGGTGACATGGCATGGGTACCCCTATGGCTTACGATTCTCTTCAACATAAGTTTGTCTTAAAACTTTGGTTCAAGCATATGGAAGCTCACGTGAGGAGATGGGTGACGTCATGGAGCTTTCACGCTAGCATGTGGAAGCTAGCGAATGGGGAGAGAGGGTGGACCCCTCCTTACGTTGAAGCTTCATTTATTTTGTTGTTTAATACTTTCGATAAACATACCATACTTTGGGTTAGCGCATTTGAGGGTGACGTCAAGGCTTTCCTCACGTGAAGTAAGGCTCGCGTGAGGTGTGAAGTGGGGCTCCATCGCTTTCAACATTTAAAGTTTTGATTGGTGGGTGGATTTTCGTGACCAGCAAATCAAGAGAAATGACATTACCCACTTCACCAACCTCCATGGAAGCTCACGTGTGAGGGAAGGACGTCGATGTGCATCTTGGTGAATGGATTGAGGTTTGGTGATTGAGTGTGTTGGCAATTGTTGGGTGATTTAGGTCATTTCCTCTTCACTTCAACTCCAGATTGACTTAGTTCAACTCAGTGAGACTCCTCTTTAGCTCAGTTCAACTTAGTTACACTCTGGGTTTATCTTCAGTGTAGGTAGCCCCCCCAGGGGCTTGTTCTGGCTATAAATAAAGCCTCTGCCTCTCTCACAAACTAGTTGGGTTTGGAGTAAGAGAGCGTATGCTGTTGTAATCTGTTATGCTATTTTTTGCTCGATAATAAAAAGCTTTGGAGGCTAATGGTGTGTTGCTTTGGTGTATGGGCCAAAATTGTTACATTTTCATGAGGTAACCAGTTTCTTTCTTGCATTTTTTGCTTACTCTGGATATAGATCTTGCCTCACCAGGATTCCTCCGAATCAGTAGGAATAGGAATTGTAAGTAAGTTTACTTTTATTTCTATTTATTCATGTATGCTTAGAGATCAAGATTTGCATGACAAATAAGTTTATTTCCATGCTATTTTAGTCTCCTTTTATATATGTTTTCAAGATCTCACGGATATGCAAAGTTTGTGATTGAGTTTCAAGGTATCCAGTTTGGAGGAAGTGTGGATCTAGCTTGATTCCACTCAATCTCCAACAATCTCCAATAACATAGTCCCTCGGCATCCCACTACGAAGTCTTTGAGCAAATGTTTTGCGACAACAAACTATTTCTCCATCTCTTTCTCTTCTTAAAAAAAAATCATTTTATCCCTTGGTTACTTTCCTTGCTTTTGTAGATCTATCATGTTTAAAGTTAAAATATTTCTTTAGATCTTGTTTGCAAGTTCTTAAAGCTCAGATCTAAAGTGCTTTAAAGTTTTATGTTTTCAAAATTTCAAGAGTAGATTTGGCATAGGAACGTTTAATTTTTTGCAAAGCATTTTTAGTGAAATTTATAGCTTGCATAAAGTAGTCTTTCCGTTAAGGTCTAAAGATAAATCTAACATAAAGTGCACATCGTATTGGCTGCTCAAAAGGCAAGCGAAGATCCTAAGGAAAGCTTGCTTTCCTTGGTTAATTTTTTGCATTTTTACATAGTTTTAACTCATAATTTTTTTACGAAATTTTTTGCATTGTGTTATTGGGGACTTTATAATTAATAAAGCTTGCTGGTTTTTAGCGGGTTCAAAAACAATTTTAAAGTGTTTTTGGGCACTTTATAATCAATAAAGCTTGCTGGTTTTTAGCAGGTCCGTCCGAAAAGAGGAGGAAGTGTTGTCCGAAAATCGATTTTTGGGCCATCTGGAGACCCCCAAGAGTCTCCCCATATTCCGTGTTAACTTTTGGACTGTTTTGTAAGCCCTTGGGTTCGTCCTGTATAAGAACCAAGTGATATTTTCTATCAAGTTGTAACCGAGTATAATAAAAAACAAATTGAGTAGGCTCTTTCGAGCCCACTTCCTATCCCCCTTGGGGGATCCGCGTCAGTTTTCCTTTTTTTGCATTTCTGTTTTATTCTACATTTTTCTTTAGTTTAGTTTTATTCATTCATATGCAAGTAGTGTACTTTGTTTGATAGTGCAAAACTGTTTACATCTTCCAAGTTTTCAAAGTAACACTACTACTTACCCCACGATTTCTCGAGTGACCCGAAAGGGGAAAGAGATTCGTGGTAGATTAATTAGATAACCCTTTTTCTTTCTTGCACTTCAATTCTAATTTCAAATACAAAAACATTAATAAAATCAATCCCTCATTTCTTTCCCGATTGTGGTTCACTTGAACCGAAAGAGATTCTTGGAGGTCACTTTTCTTATGTTTTAAACAACAAAACGATCATTAAGATCCTTAAAACTCTTTAGACTCTGTTGTGTATGTTCTGCACTGTTGTGGTTTGTCCAAACAGTTGGCTGCATCAAAATCAACGTGGGTGACTAGATTAATTTAGTTTTCACGCCCCAATTAACCTCCCAAGTGAAAATCCAATGCCTCGAATTAATCCGTTGTAGTGGCAAAATCCACAAAAGAAGTGGGAACAACTAGGTAACAACCTCGAGACACCGTTAGGCTACACCTTTGTTGGTGTAGTGTTGAACACCTCTCAAAGAATCCAACCAACCCACATATTCCTTGCGGGGAACCCCATCGGATAACAATTTTGGACATACTCCTCATACCTTTGGGTATATTTGGAGTCCCTTTTTCCCTTAATTTAATCAACGCATCCCCACATTAATCTAAAATTTGACCAAGAGAACTTGCAACATCTTTTATTTCAGCAATATAACAACACTTTATTTGTGGACTCTATTTTGGCAATGTTTTTTTTACTTGATATAATCATCTGTTTTCACATGCTTTATATATCCTATATTGATCTTTATGCTGTTGTGTTTTAATTCCGTTGCAATATCTTGTGTTAGTTTTGTTTATCAAACTCTTAAATAACTCATTCATCGCCATTTCACTAAGCCTTAATAGCCTTAGCAATTTAATAGGGTCTACCCCCCTTGGCTTCGTTAGGAGTTGGCCTAAACGGAGGAGTCAAGAACAATGTGACAGCCTTGACTCGAGAGTTGCCCCCAAAGACATACCGAGTGGCTTGAATATTTCTGCCATGTTCCCCCCTAGGTGTGTGAAAGGTGGCAACACAACCCACATATTCCTTGCGAGGAGCTGCATCGGATAAGGGTTTTGGACATACTCCTCGTACCTTCGGGTATATTTGGAGTTCCCTTCCCCCTAAGTTAATTCACTCATTTTCCACATTAACTTAAAACTTACCAAGAGACAATTGCAAAACATCTACTTCAGCATATTTCAGCATGCACATTTTTACGACTCCATTTTCTAATTTTGGCATTGATCTTTATTATTTCCATCTGGATGACTTATGAGTTGAGTAATTTTATAATTCCTTGTGCTATTTATGCTGTTGTAATCAGTTTATCTTTCAAATCTCTTGTTTTCCATTATTGATTAAAAACTCCTAAAAAACTTACTCATCCAAATCCATCACCACTAAAGCCTAATCAGCCTTAGCAACTCTTTTAGGGTCTACCCCCCTTGGCTTCGTTAGGAGTTTGCCTAAACGGAGGAGTCAAGAACAAGGTGACAGCCTTGACTTGAGACTTGCCCCCAAGGACACACCGAGTGATTTGAAGATTTCTGCCACGTCCTCCCCCTAGGTGTGTGAAAGGTGACAACACGTAGCATGATGACTTTTGTAAAAAACTTGGCATACTTAGACTTAACTATCAATACGACAGAGTTCAGATGGGATATTCCTTAGTCAAGGAAAGCATGCAGTGGCGATTTTGAAGAGGTTCACAATGATGGACTACAATGTTATATTTTCTTAAGATCTGATTAGATTATCTAGGATCTTTATTTGAAAGAATAACAAGTACATCAAAATGCATAAGATGTAAAAGATGCACAAGACACAAAGATTTTCATCGGGGAAACTATAAAGGAGAAAACCCCGCAAACTTCTTCAGAATAGTAAGATGATCAAAAGTAGTAATAAGAAATGTTTAGCAGCTATCTTTCTCTCCTCCTCTGACTGTCTCTCTCTCTCATGCGCCTTAGAGAGTGTGTGAGGTGTGTATAATGAGGGAGAGCGCCTCCCTATTTATACCCTTTCAAGTCACTGACCAAATATAAGACTCAAGCCTACATGTCATCTCACATGGGGCCCACTTTTCCTAGAGAGACCACAATTACATATTACATGATGTTACACTGGGGACTATTGCTCCGACTTACAACAGAGGTTGTACCTCATGGTCTAGACACAAATTAGACATCCCGTAAAGGGGTAACACACATCCCCAATGGGGGTACAACAACATACAATGATAATATACATCATAATATCTTCCGAAGTTACAAATACATCAACACTCCCTCTTAACTAGGAAGGTATTCTCTCTCTACACAGTCATCAACACATTGCATCCTATGTTACCAGAAACGGGAAACGGGAAACGAAACGAGAAACGACAACGGTACGAGAAACGATGTTTCCAGGTTTCGCACATATAAGAAACGAGGAGAGAGAAAAACCAAAAAAATGAATTAATTAATATATAAATTGAATATTATGAATATTTACTTGGCAAGCTATAAGAAGATTTACTTCAAAGTGTGAACAATAGAAATGTATCTGTGTACAATCTTAGCTTTTTCATAACAAAACATTCTAGACTTGCCAACAATAAACAGAAAACTTGTATTGAAAAATGACAAGCTGCATACTGAACTGGACAGAAGGGAAGAAGAAGATTGAACTCGACACTAGACAACTCCTGTAAATATTTTGAAATTGGCAGACAGTTTGACCTTAAACCATGGAATGCAATGCTGAATTTGCATTGATTATGATGTTTTAACTTTCCACACTTACTTGCCTTACTAAATAAAAATTAAACCGTGAAATGAACCAGTTTTCAAACAAACGGAAATTGGTTTCTGCATAAACCGGTAGAAGAAACGTTGCGTTTTTTAAGAAACCGTTTTTTGGTTGTAGAAACGAAAACGACCGTAGAAAACGGCGTTTTCCGTCAGGTTCTCGTTTCTACAGCGTTTTTTATAAGAAATGTGGACTCCCGTCACGTTTCTGGTAACATAGATTGCATCAACATCATCACGGAGTCATAAAGTCTTCATCATAGTTGCCACCATCATCTTCTTATAATTTGATCATCGTCCCATACTATCTGTCATTAGAAGTTTCTACAGTGCCAACCCTTTTTCATGCTGGATGTAGGCCTAGTCCTTTGCCAGGTCTTCATCTACAGCGCCAACCCTTTTTCATGTTGGATGTAGGCCTAGCCCTCTGCTAATTCTTCATCATCTCTGCGAGCAAGCCATCAAGTAGGTAAATTCCAGGACTTATTATATGCCTCTTGCAAAACCTGCAAGATCTCCCAGGACTGATTATATGCCACTGTAAAACCTGAAGCAGTATCCCAGGAATGATTACATGCCCTGCAATACCTGTGTACCCTACTATTACCTTATCATCTTCAGATCATTTCATCGTCACACGGAGCACAGCCCAGATACACATAACACAACACTCACATTCATCGGCATGGTAGGACAAACCTACTACCATCCGGAAAGGCTTCCAGCACTTACATCCATCGACATGTTAGGACACACCTACTACCATCCGGGAAAGGCTCCAGCACTTACATCCACCGGCATGGTAGGACACACCTACTACCATCCGGGAAAGGCTCCAGCACTTACATCCACCGGCATGGTAGGACATACCTACTACCATCTGAGAAAGGCTCTGACACTTACATCACGACCATGGGAGGCCTAGCCTTCCACCATGTCGGAAAGGCACTGCACTTACATCACGACCATGGGAGGCCTAACCTGCCATCATGTCGGAAAGGCTCTGCACTTACATCACGACCATGGGAGGCCCAACGTGCCACCATGTCGGAAAGGCTTATGTGTATTTGTGTCTTCCGGACTCATCACTTCCCCTTGGAAGGAACCTCGATCTAAAGAACACCAAGCTTCTCTCTGAAGTATTCAAACTTCACTCTGGCCGTTTCTAGAATAGAATCACATCAGGACTGATTACGTCCAAGGATAACTTGCGAGCTTCGCCAAGACTGATTACATCCGAGGACAACTTACAGGACTGATTACGTTTGAGCAACCTACGAGCTTCACCAGGATTTTATGCTCAGACAACCTTTCTCACCGGCTATGCTAGAACTCATCACTCCCTCTTTCAAGAGATCTTGATCTGGATCACATACTGGAGCTTCACTGCTCCACTCTGCATTAGACAAAAATGCAAGTCAGATCAATCAAATCAAATAGTAGCTTTTAAAAGAAACATACTACCTCACAAGTAGTCGAACAAGTGGCAACATATTTTGCCTCGGCTGTACTCAGCACCATGCAGGACTGCATCCTGCCAAACCAGTAGACCATATTGGATCTTCGATTGAAGAAGCAACCCAAAGTGTTCTTCTTCTCAGTGGCGCTACCTCACTACACGGTTTGCAACCAGGTGAGCATGTCTCGGATCTGTCAGGAACTGGCTCAGGTCGTTTACGGCAAAGCATGTGTCCGGTCTCGTATTCGTCAGGAACATCAATGAACAAATCATCTGACGATACATCGTAGCATCAACCAACTTTGATGAAGCATCACTCAATAGCTTCAGGTTCGATGCCATAGGTGTGGCCATGACCTTGCAGTCCATCATCCCGAACCTCTTCAGGATCTCTACTGCATACTTCCCTTGTTCAAGGGATATTTTATCCGCACGCTGCCACACCTCCATGCCTAGAAAGTAGTGCATCATACCCAAGTCCTTCATCTCGAACTTGGTAACAACTCTCCTTCTTGCATCTTTAATGAGTTCCTCCTTTCTTGTCAGGAACAAGTCATTGACATATAACAGGAGCATTACTGGTCTTCCGCTTTCAACCTTGAAGCAAAGGTTGGAATCCGCCTTACTCTCAGTAAAGCTTAGGGCCATCAGTAAGCTGTCCATCTTGTCGTACCATGTCGAACCTGAGGATCTTCTGCAGTCACTCCCTCTGAAGCGGAGCATCATTCTCCCTCTGCCTTTCGTACTCTATGTATTGAAACATTCTGTACGGAGTGACAAGTAGCTTCCTCTGCTACTAATATTCTATGTATCCATCGAGGGTCACTGGATACCAAGATCCTCTATCTTGAACTTTGTTGAAAAGTTCTTCTCGCACCCATCTGTGAGCTTGTCTTCCTCTATAGGTTTTCATCTTCAACCTTGTAGCAAAGGTTAAGATTTTCACCACTCTAGGTGATTTTCAAGCTCCTTATGTAACTGTATGTTCTATCCAATGGGTGCATTCTGAGCTCGTACAATGCCTTCTTTAATTTGCACACATGAGTCTGCCTGTCATGTCTCTCAACTCCCAGTGGCTGCTCTACGTATACTTCCTCCTTGATTACACCATTCAAGAATGTTGTCTTGATGTCAGCTGGTGTATGTCCCATCTCATACTTGCACGTATGGATCCATTTAAGTGTACCTCGCAATTGGTACAAATGTTTCCTCGTAGTCTATGCCTTCTTTCTGTGAGAGGCCTCGTGCTACGAATCTTGCCTTGTATCCCACGATGTTGCCATCTACTGCATGCTAGATCTTGTAGATCCATATGGAAGACATCACGGAATTCCCTTCAGGTCTTGGAACCGCATCCTAGACATCATTCCTCTTGATCAACTGGTACTCTTTGATCATAGTTTCCTTTCATTTCTTCTTGGCTACTTCTTCATAGCTGGAAGGCTCTGCATCAATGATGTCGCTCAACAATGTCACATAACTGGAGTGTATCTGAGGCCTCTTTCTTTGGAAGTATCATCATACTATTCTTCATCTTGGATTATTTCTCGTGCCTAAGGTGGTCTTCAGCTCTCGAGGTTGATCTACCATTCTCTTTATATTCTTCTGAATCTCTTTCTTTTGCTATGGTGTTTTGACCTAGGAAGCTTCAGGTTCCTCTTCTGAACTGTCGTTACTTGTTCTTTGGAATGATCTACAAGTCAAGTTCATTTGTATGATTAGAAACATATCATAATTTCTAAAACATATTAATAGTGACAAATATATGTCACATAGCCATGCGACTACAACATTCATCCATATCATGTATACATATAATAACTTCTAGATGCATTCTACTCTAATGTTATTAAGAGTGTGTACTACTCCTATTATGTCAGCAACGAGGTTTCAATCTAGAACGTAGTAATGGAATGTTGCACAACATCATTGACTTCTTACCCATCATGTGCAATTCAGTAGTATAAATGCAAATACTCAAACATGCATAACATATCAACTGAATATAAACAAATGCATAACCAAACAATATCATGAAATGACATTTGAATACTTATCTTCATTTGTTTCGTGGGTAGACTCCTTCTTGAGCCTTCAGCTTCATCATCTTCTTCATTCATAACAGCATCCTTTCTTATCCAAATGCTAAGATGGATAAGAGGTTCTTCAAGAATTGAGTCCTTCATATTCCTCATCGCTTGAGGGATCTTCTTTGAATCGTGAGAGCTTGATCTTCAGTCGCTTCCATCTTCTCTTTTCTTATTATGAGTCGAGCTTCTTGTGTGCGCTCTTCCAAAGTATGCTGAAGGTAATCACTTACTTTTGGCACACATTCCTCAAATGAATGAATCCCATGCTCTTGGGAGGTCATTCAAGGTGGTTATAACAATATCTTATTCTTCTTCGATTGCGCATCGTCATAGCATCAAACACTTCCTTTTGGTGTCTTCAAGGATGACACATGAGGGATGAGATGATCTTTAATAGAGTCTGCAATGATTCTCTTGGATCTAGCCTTAGCTTCATCTCCCTTTGGCTCTTAGAACTTCCTTACTGAAATATCGATCTAAATCAATTTCTTCAAGGATCACGAAGCTCCTATACTTCCATACTCGGAAGTTGTCAGCTTCACCAAGCTTGTCATCAAGTTGGTGTGATTAGTCATTTTGAAATGAGAACCTCAAATGTAAATAACAAAAATTTAGATCTTACCGATTTGAGGTGTCCGTCCTGAATCTGGAGCTCGCTGATCTAGGGTTTGTCAGAGTAACCCTAATTTTTTAAAACTTGGAATTTCAAACTTCTGATTGGATAGAAAGATGGGCATTTTCAAGGTGAGCTTTCCAATGTACTCATTTTCTGAAAACAGTGGAGGGAAGCTCCCGAAACAAGAAGCCCTAGTTTTCCAATTTCTTATGCAGAAATGATTGATATTGATTCTGCTGTATCTCCAAAGTTTCAGATCCTTAAAGTCTGAAACTTCTCACTATGATAGCCTGATAAGTCTTCTTTCGAACCCCATAGGTTAGAGCAGAAATGGATTCTCCAAGTGGGACTTATGCTGAGTTTCCCAAGGTGACTGTTTTGGGGACTGTTCAGCGTAGTAAACTTGTACGGACTTCCACGTGTCATTGTTTCACATTCTGGGTCTGAAAAACGTACCACAAAAACTACAGTCCGTTCCCTACCTGGAACATCTTGTAAAATTTCGTTTGGACTTTCCTAGCCCAAGATATAGCAAATATCCCTAGGTCACCTGTTTATGACTGTATTCTGGAGGAGGCTGGAACCCTGATTTGGAGGAACCATATCTCCTGAAGTATAGCGAATCTGAGGCTGAAACTTTTACACAGTGTACAACACGAATTTCTTTTCGGCCTGTAAATGTTTTGGGTTCTGAGCCTTCTCTAATATCGCGTTATAGCGAAAGTGCTATAATGACTAAATTATGTCTTCTAGGGTTTTCAGGCATGAAACCCTAATTTCCATTAGCTGCCATTGTAGCTGTATTTCGGCTGCACAGTGAAACTTCTCTAATTCAGAAACTGCTACCACCAATAGATGCGCCCTAGTGAGGCAAGTTAGTCTAGCCCTCCTTGCTTGATGATCTGTGGAGAGAACGTCTTCACTAGGAAGCCCTAGTTCCCGCAGCTGCACAGTGCCTTCTTTCAGAGAGGCTTTGATACCATGTTAGATTTTCTTAAGATCTGATTAGATTATCTAGGATCTTTATCTGAAAGAATAACAAGTACAGCAAAATGCATAAGATGTAAAAGATGCACAAGACACAAATATTTTCATCGGGGAAACCATAAAGGAGAAAACCCTGCAAACTTCTTCAGAATAGTAAGATGATCAAAAGCAACAATAAGAAATGTTCAGCAGCTATCTTTCTCTCGTCCTCTGAGTGTCTCTCTCTCTCATGCGCCTTAGAGAGTGTGTGAGGTGTGTATAAATGAGGGAGAGTGCCTCCTTATTTATACTCTTTCAAGTCACTGACCAAATATAAGACTCGAGCCTACATGTCATCTCACATGGGGCCCACTTCTCCTAGGGAGACCACAATTACATATTACATCATGTTACACCGGGGACTATTTCCCCAACTTACAACGGAGGTTGTACCTCAAGGTCTCGACACAATTTAGACATCTTGTAAAGGGGTAACACACATCCCCAATGGGGGTACAACAACATACAATGCTAATATACATCAGAATATCTTCCTAAGTTACAAATACATCAACATACAAGGCCATTGCCAGACCCATGGAATCAAACTTGAAGCTACTATGTGATAATTCTTCAGAGACAATTGATGCCACGATATATAGGCAGATGATTAGTTCGTTGGTGTACTTGACGAACACAAGACCGAACATATGCTTTGTCGTGAACACATTGAGCCAGTTTCTAATAGATTCGAGACGTGTTCACCTAGTTGCTGCAAAGCATGTATTGAGGTACCTGAAGGGTACAATTGAGTATGGGCTTAAGTATGCAATGAATCAAAAGATTAACCTACACGGTTATGTTGATTCAGATTGGGCAGGCAGTGCCACAGATAGGAAGAGCACTTCAGGATGCTGCTTCAGTTTGGGATCCGGTATGATCTCTTGGTTTAGTAGGATGCAGTCGAGTGTGGCACTGAATATAGTCGACGTAGAGCATATTGCAGCTTGTTCGACTGGTTGTGAGGCAGTATGGCTCAGAAAGCTATTGTCAAATTTGTTTGATCTCGAGTTAGAGGCGACTTGTATCTTATGTGACAACCAAAGTTGTGTGAAGTTGTTCGAGAACTTGGTGTTTCATAACAAGTCGAAACATATTGAGATTAAGTACCACTATATCTGGGATATGGTGCATAGAGGAGTAGTGAAGCTCCAGTATGCGGCGACAGACGAGCAGGCAACTGATGTGTTAACCAAGTCGTTAGCAAGAATAAAGTTCGAGTATAGTAGAGAGAAGGTTGGTGTCATCCAAAATTGATGTTCCTTGAAAGGAGTGATGTGATATGTCCGGAAGACACAGGTGCACCTGGGCTGTTGTCTACATGTTCGAAAGACGCAGGTGTGTGATCCTAGGCTGCTCTCCACGTGTCCAGATGACGCAGGTGGTATAAGGGTCATAATACATCTGGACTTCTCTCCACTGGGTGGAAGACGCAGATCTTCCTGGGTTGCTCTCTACATGTCTAGAAGACGCAGGTGTGTGATCTTGGGCTGCTCTCCACATGTCAAGAAGATGCAGGTTGACTGAGGGACTTAATACATCTGGGTTGCACTCTACATGTCTGGAAGACGCAGGTGTGTGATCTTGGGCTGCTCTCCACATGTCAACAAGACGCAGGTTGTCCGAGGGATGTGATATAGGCACCTGGGATGCTCTCCACATGAGATGATCTAGACACGACGGGATGACAGTAGGAGACGCAAGTTATTGCTTGGGCAATGAAAATGAGGACCTGGGTTGTACCTACTTGATGCTCGTAGAGATGATGATGAAGTCCTAGATGGGATCTATGCCTTGTTGCCATCTTTCACACACCTGGGGGGATGTGGCAAAAATCTTCAAGCCACTCAGTGTGTCCTTGGGGGCAAGTTTCGAGTCAAGGCTGTCACCTTATTCTTGACTCCTTCGTTTAGGCCAACTCCTAACGAAGCCAAGGGGGATAGACCCTAAGAGTTGCTAAGGCTGATTAGGCTTTAGTGGTAATGGTTTAGATGAGTAAGTTTTTTACGAGTTTTTAAACAGTAATGGAACAAGAGATTTGTAAGATGAACTGATTACAACAACATAAATAGCACATGAAAATGTAAATAAATCATCCAACTCATAAATTATATAGATAGAAACAATTAAGACCAGTGCTAAATTAAAATGGAGTCACAAGATAGTATGTGCTGAGAATGCTGAAGTAGATGTTTTGCAATTGTCTCTTGGTAAGTTTTAAATTATCGTGGAAGATGAGTGAATTAAATTAGGGGGAAGGGAACTACAAATATACCCGAAGGTATGAGGAGTATGTCCAAAACCCTTATCCGGTGCGGCTCCACGCAAGGAATATGTGGGCTGGGTCGGAGTCTCTGAGACGTTTCCAACACTATACCAACAAGAGTGTAGCCTGACGATGTCTCGAGGTCACTACCCAATTGTTCTCGCTTCCTTTGTGATTTTTTCCACCGGAACGGATCAAATCGAGGCATTGGATTTTCGCCTGGGGAGGTTAATTGAGATGTGAAAACTACTTAGACTAGTCACCCACGTTGCTTTTGATGCAACCAACTGTTCGGTCGAACTGTAGCGGTGCAGAGCATACACAACCGAGTCTAGTTGATTTTAAGGATTTTAAGATTGTAGTTTGTTTGTTAAAAAGAAAAAGTTAACCTCCAAGAGTCTCTTTCGGTTCAAATGAACCTCAATCGGGAAAGCAAGGAGGGGTGAATTTTAAAAAGTGAAGTAAAACAAAACTAAAGCACTGAAAGAAATACAGGTTGTCTAATTAAGCCTACCACGCATCTCTTTCCCCTTTTGGGTAACTTTGGAAGTCATGGGGTAAGTATTAATGTTACTTTGATTCCAATAAGATATGGAATGATATGACAAATTGCAACATCTATCATAGTATACTAGCCTGCACGAAAAAATTAAACTAAAGAAAAGCAAGGAAATGACAAAAAAAAGACAAAGACACGGATTCCTCCCTAGGGGGATGGGGAGTGGGCTTTGAAGAGCCTACTTAAGATATTTTTATTAATCTCGATTACAATGCTTGATGAGAAAGGATATTTGGTCCTTGTTATCTGGGATCCAAAGGCTTACAAAATATCAAAAAAAGAACCACGGAAGTAGGGGGAACCCCTAGGAAGCTCTGGGAATTTTGGGTAGCGTTTCCTTCTCTTTTTTGGCGGACTTGCTAAAAACCAGCAAGCATATGTTAGTCAAAATGTGCCCAAAAACACTTTGGAAGTGTCTTTGGACAACCCACAAAAATTAGTAAAAAAAAAATTGCTAAGTTAAACTACGAAATTTTTTTTTTAACCAAGTTGGGATCTTGGCTTGCTTTTTGGGGCAGCTAATAACAATAAGCCCTTTGATTGCAAGATTTAGTTTTAGATTTTAAAGAAAGACTATTCACTTAAACAAGCTTTAGATCTACTTTAAAATAACTTGTAAAAAATGAAACTTTCTTGCAGCTAGTTCTAGTTTTAAAGAAAAAGACTTGAATTCTTTTAAATGAATCTAGATCTATGCATGTAACTCTTATATGTTCAGATCTAGAAAATATATTAGCTTATAAACTGCAGATCTAAGATATAAGAAGCAAGTAACCAGGGAAAGCAGTGATTTTTTAAAGGAGAAAGAGTGAAAGAGGTGGCTTGGTGCTCGAATGATCAACCGTGGAGCTTTCCGGTGGAATGTCGAGGGACTATGCCTTAAAAATGTTGGAGAAAATGAAGAAGCAAACTAGATCAACGCTTTCTCCAAACTAGGCAGTTAATACATATATAGATAAATTGAAACAACATGCATATAATCTTATAAAACATGTCAGATCTAGATCTCTAAGCATGCATATAAGAAAAATAGTCAATAAACTTATTAACTAAGCTCTTTTCCTATCAATTGATAACAATCTTTCAATGCTAGATCCACAAGACCATAATAAGAAAGCAATGAAAATAATACAAGTTACCTCAGTGAAACATGACAATGCTCATCCACACAATACAACATGACACCATTTTGCCTCCAAAGCCTTCTTTATTCCAAGCAACAAAAATAACTATAACTATTACAACCAAGAAGCCTATTCTCTATCCAACTCGAACTAGCTTGAATGAGAGAATGGCAGCTTTATTTATAGCCAGAGAGGCCCAGAGGGGGCACATCTATGACTGAGAGAGAGAATGAGAGTTGAGGTAGAGTTTAACTGAGTTGTAGTGGAGTGGGTTTAATGAGGTAGTGGCCACCTCTCCCCACCTACTTCACCTATCCTCTCACAATTCGCCAACAAACCCACACGTGAGAGAGAGGAAGAGGGGCGCAACCCTTGAAGTCTGTGTGAGGCTACCTACTCTCTCATCAACTTAAATCAATCGCCCAAGTTAAGGAGAGAACTCGCCTTCCTCATCCAGAGCCGATGAAACTGATTCCAATCAATTTCGACCATTTTCCATTGATTTAGGAATTTGAGGATTTTCTCCATTTATTAATTTTTTCTATTTTTTAATTGATAATTTTGATTTTTTGAAGATTTTTGACTTAAGTGATAAATTTATCACTTAAAACATAGGAAAAGTGGGTTTTTGGGTTAAATCGGTGCTCTGAGTTAGAAAATGAGAACCCCCATGGAAAAATCTGATCCCTAACCAAACTATTATTACATTTATAATTTTTTCAATTAGACTATTAAAAAATAGCCTAAGTTTACATAAAAAAAATATTTTCATCAAAATTTAAAAATAAACCTAGGGGGACCTAGCACATGTCCATATGACTCAATATTAATGCCTAGCATTATATATACATTGACACATAGACTCTAATGACCTCCTTTGGCTTAAATACCAAGACAACTACCTCAACTTTGGAGGTATGAGTGAAAAACTAAAAAATTATTAGTCATTTATTCAACAACAAATAATCACCAAGGGGAAAAACACTCTGGGCTAGTCAGCTTGATACATAAGTCTAGGAGACCGAGTCTTTAACATACTCAACCATGCTAGAACATTTTATTACAACTCCCCCAAGGGGGTATGAACATGTACAAGAAAATTTAAAATTTAAAACTTTTCCAAGAAGAAGCCTGATTGACTTTTGAACTTTGAAGAATGAACAATGATGTTTGTTCGTATAATCTGGCTCACTTGATACCACTCACTAAGTATGTCTTAGTAGGTAACAAGCCTACGCCCAACATGAAAAAGGGATGGCTCTGTAGAACTTCTGAGGACGTATAGATTCGAGAGACGTCACTAGTCAATGATCAACGAGATGAGAATTGATGCAGCGGTAATGATGATTCAACAATGATGATGATCCAGGGATGATGATGATGTCTAGAGATTGTGTCTAGTTGTGGTGATGACCGGGTCGTAAGAATACCTTACTTGTTAAGAGGGAGTGCTGTTGTAAATGTAACTTTAGAAGATATTCTTATTATATTTTTATTGTACTTTTATTTGTACCTCCTTTCGGGGATGTTTTCCCTCTGATCGAAAGATGTCATTAATGTAATTGGTCATGTAAGAGTCGAGGTAAAACCTCCGTTGTAAGTTGGGGCAACAGTCCCCAAAAGAAAGATTGTAAAATGTGTTTTTGAGTCTCCCTAGGAGAAGTCGGCCCAATCAAGTAGAGAAGTCGACCTTGTAGGGGTTCTAGGTCACACAACTGAAGAATATAAATAGGGAAGCGCCCTCCCTCATTTGGATACACAACAATCACAAACAAGTTCGCTCCAAGTGAAGAGAATGACAAGTTCGTTGGGAAAGAAGAAGAAGCTTTTGGGTTTTCTATCTGTTGACCATCAAAACCAACTAGGTGGACAACGATGTACCATGTACATGTTGGATGTGCCTTGAAGATAAGAATGAAGTACTTAATGATTATATCAAGCGAGGTAGCTCTTCTTCTCTTCTTCTCTCTATGAAATTTCCGCACCCTTGCGGGGGATTTTCGTAAGGATATTTCAGCATGAAGGTCTAGTTTTTTGTAACTTAATCACCTAAGGCTTAGTCATTAGGGAAGTCCTTTCATCAAGTGTTTTTTTACTTGGATAATTAAAATTTCTTTTTAGAGATTTTAATTATTTGAGTTTTCACTCAAAATTCCCTCCAAAGTGCTGAAAGGTGTTCCAGTGATCGAGTCCATGAGGTGATTGGGGTATAGGAATGTTCTATATTACCATGTTAGACATTATCCAGAGTCTTGCGGAATATTATTAAGTTTTGCATAGTTTTGTTTTAATTTTTGGTCATTAAAAATTGTCACTTAGGACAATTAGTTGTAATGTAAAAGAGGGTTACTTGGTCTTTTTTAATGTTGTATAAGGATATGGGTACTCAAGACAAATGGCATGAGACCCCCTACACCCTTGGGCCAAGTTTGAAGTCATTCGGACAAGTGTTACTATGGTTTTGGTCACTTTTTCCTAAGTTAGTCATGGAAATTAAGAAATTGGGCATTTAATTAGAGAGCCAAGTTTTGGAAAAGTGACTATAGTCACTTGGGGTGGCCAAGTAAAGGTTCTAGTGTTTATATTAGGTTCCTAAGACTAATTTAAAACCCAAAGGGGGCTCCTTAAGCAAACATGTAACAAGTTTTGAGTTGCCCACTCCAGGGGGTGCGCCCTCCTCTCTTTGATTGGTTGGGTGAGTGAAAGTCAATGGGAGGGGACCCACTATGGTGGTTTCCTCCCCATTTGACATAGCAATAAGGTTAATAGCATTAAAAGGGAGGTTTCTCTCCCCATATTTGAGATCTCAAACCATGGTTTTTCCCTTCTTGAGCAAATTTACCCCCCTCTCTTGCCCCCCCCTCTCTCCCTTGTAACACTTGTCTAGCATGCAAAGAGCCTCTCTCTTTCATTTTCCTATTTAAGGAGGGAATTCCTCCTCATTTGTGCTGGATTGATTTACGCTCTTGCTTCATTTTGCTCATGCTCTTTTGCTTTCTCATTCTCTCATTGCGCCCATTCTTGCTCTCTTGCTCCATTCTTGTCCAAGAGGAGCCATTGTACTTTCAAGTTTGGATGATAATAGAAGAAATATTTGGAGGAAGTATTGTCCATGCATTGTGATTGAGGTGATCTTGTTCCATTCTTAGTTCGTTTTATATTTGGAATCTCAAGGAAAGTTTTTTATTTGAGAATAGTATTGTAATAGTTTTGTTGCATGCTATGTGGGTTGTTTGCTTAGAATTTGGGAAGTTAAAGTATTTCTAGCTTAAATATTTTGTTTCTCAAGTCTTTGTGGATTTCTCACTCCATTTGCATTGTTGAGCTAATTTTGTTACAGGTTTCTCAAGTTTGGAGAGTGGGATTCCTTGGTGGCATATCCCATTGTCCAACAAATTTCGAAAAAGACTTGGCATCTTTACTAACATTTTTATTCTTATTGTAACTCTTAAATACTTCATTTTGCACTCAAACATTATCATTTTTCAAGTTTTTAGATGCTAGTTTTGCCTTAGAATTTTTTTTGAGTTTTGCATGAAATTTTTTGAATTTGTTTAAAACTCATTTCTATCACTTTTGTGCTATAATAGCTTGCTGTTTTGTGCAGGTTTCTGATCTCACAGGAAGAAGGAATGCTCAAGTTCAGCCACTAACAAGCACCAACAACACCCAAGAGGGTCTACTTCAAGTCCCTCACAAAAAATGGTTGAAAAAATCACTCTTTCTCTCTCATTTCTTAATAAATATTAGTGCTGAAATCTACATCCTTGTAACAAGCCCAAGAGACTCTCTTGGTCTTGAGCTTGTTGTGCTTCATTTCGAGTTTTCAGTACTTAGTAATTTTGGTTTCGATTGCATGTAAGGGAAGTGGCTTTGTCCATCCTTGCGTGACCTTGTAAGTTGCTTGGATTTAGATTAGTTTACTTCATTGTTTGCTTTCTTTTTCCCCGCACCTTACAAGTGAAGTGGCTCTGCCCATCCATGTGAAATTGCGTTGGCTAGCATTTTTATTTCAAGTATTTGCTTATTTCCTTTTGCCTGCACCTCACAATTGAGTAGACTCTGCCTCCATTGTGATATCCTGCTTGGCTAGCATTTTTATTTCAAGTATTTGCTTATTTCCTTTTGCCTGCACCTCACAATTGAGTAGGCTCTGCCTCCGTTGTGATATATCTCTTGGCTAGTTTTGTTAAATTTTTGCTTTAAGGATAAAATTTACCATAAGCCCCATTTTTGCCCTGTATCCTCTCCCCTCGTTGGTTCGACCGATCTAGGGTGACGAGAAAGGGCAAAGATTTGTGTTGGCTAGTTTAATAGGCATCCAAATAAGTATCTTCATTAGAAATGAGAAAAAGAGGCTTGACCTGTGGATCCAGTGGGGTAGAGGCCGTAGGGGGCTTCGTGACACTTTGTGTCCTCTAGTTGAGCACCCAACAAGTTTCGAGTTTGACCTGTGGAGCTAGTCGGGAACCTTGTGTTCCCATGTTGAGCACCCAACATTATCTCTCTAATCGAAGGAGGTAGTCTCTTGGGGTAGACATCCAGAATAGTTCATTTCTTTGCAACAAACACCTTATTCCCTAAGTCAAAGAGAGACATAAAATTTACTAAAATTTACTGGACCACTTGCATAACATTGTTGCAATCATTTACATTTCTCTACTTTGCAAGCACTTTATTTTAACTTGTTCATTTTTTGGAAGTCATCATGTTCTTGTATATTTGTTAAAGTAAATGAGTTGATGCTTTAGGAAAATTATTTGAAGTTGATTATTGTGTCTTCATAGTCCGAGTAGAGACGACACTGGTCATTTTGATTATTTGATTGTTTCTTTCTTGCATACATTACTGGTTGATTGTTAAAGGGTTTGCTTAACATTGAAATATTTGCATCACTGCACGCTGATTGTCATTTTTGTAATTCACAACTCCCAGAAAACATTCTTCAAAAAAGAACTTAGTAAGTATGGACTACCCCCCCTTGGCCTTTAGGAGTTGTGGTCTAAACGGAGGAGTTTAGAACCAAGGTAATTGTAAGTTCTCAACTCATAAGTTGTCCTCAGAAACACACACAATGGTTGAGAGACTTACCCGTGTCCAAGTGTGTTTTAGGAAACAACATTTTTGGCGCCGTTGTCGAGGACAAGTCTCTTGTCCTTGGCTAGTTGACTTTTTGGTTTAAATTATTTAAAATTTTAATTAACTACACAACGATAAAGTTATTAGATATTGCCTAATCTTCAAGTGGCAACTCCACTTTCGAATTCGGTGAGGTATTCTACTCGGAGCAACTCTAGGGGTGTGTTTGGCCCTCTCCCTGAAACAGAAAGGGTTTATAGGACAAGATTAAACAGACTAGCTCCTCGTAGACTCCTTGCAAGTCTTGGAGAAGAAGCAATCTCTGATATACATTTATTTTTTAATAATCCTTTAATAACATCGCCAATGGATGCAATTTACCAACCATGTGATTTTTCAAATATCCAAGGTTATCCTCATCCTATTCTTGACAAATCTCTTGAGAAGTTTCCTTCTTTTCAAGGAAACAATGCTGTTAGTGCAAAGACTCATGTTCAAAATTTCAGCTTATGCATTAGCAAATGGTGCAATGCCCGTAATTATGAGGATGTGAAAATGAAGCTCTTCATTTTGTCCTTGGAGGAAGATGCCCTTGATTGGTTCCCAAAGCAAGATGATGATAAGTTTAAGACTCTTCAAGAAATCCTGGATGCCTTTAATGAAAGATGGGGAGATAAGAAGGAAGCTCGTTTTTTGCCTGCTGCCTTGCATGCGAGTCAAAAGAATGAAAATGAAACCATGGAAGAATTTAATAAGAAATTCAATGATTTGGTCAAAAGCTTAGACAAGAGGATTAGACCCCCTGATGATGACATATTAATACATTATATGGAATCTTTTGATGGCGAAATTAGATATCAGTTAAGAATTAAAGAGCCAATAGATCTAAAAGATGCTCAAAAGAAGGCCATCAAAATTGATAAAAAAATGTAAACTTCTGGAAAGTCTAATCTTCCTGGTTTTACAAGGGGAACTTCTTCAAAACCTTTTGAGGATAAGAAGAAGAAACATGAAGTTCATGAATCACCAAGTGAATATGTTAAAGAACTTAAGCAAATACAATTGAACCATGCAAGTCAAATGGTAGCCATGCAAAATAGATTGATAGCCATGGAAAGGTCTCAAAGACATAAAGTCCATCCTAAGCATAATGATAAATGGAAAAATAAGCCTCATTTTCAAGAACAAAGACCTCCAAGCACTTTAGAGTCTGCCAACTATGTTCATAATCAAGCCATTCCTTATTGCAGACCTTGTGGGAGTTTTCATGAAGAGTCAACTTGTCATTTTTTCCTTCAACTTTGTAGGGGTGAGCCTTATACATCAAAAAATGAGCAGATAAATGTTTGTAGTGATGAGGAGCCTATGTCAAGAGAAGAATGGTTTAAGTCGATGGAACAAAGTAGGGTGGATTATGTGAGTGATCATGTTGATAAGGTAACTGAAGTCTATGGAAAAAATCCCACTCGAGGGCAAGTGTTGGAAATGGAAAGACATAAAGGGTTCACTTACCAAAGGAGAGGAAAACAAAGTCAAGGAAAGATACAAGCAAGCACTCCCAAGGTATCTTCTCCCCCCAAAGATTCTGTTCCTGCAAGAGAAGCTTTTAATGTTGATTTAGGAGATTATGTGAGACGCTTAAAGGTTCATGTTCCTTTTTTAGAGGTCATGAAGATGGAAGGTCAAAGGAATAGTCTCCTCCAAGTCATAGAAGACCCCCCTCCAAACGAAGCTAGTATGCCAAAGAATAGTCAAAGGAATTTTGAAAAGCCACAAGTGACAACCTATCAAGATGCACCTGTGATTTTGCAAGTGGCTGATAGAGGAAATCAAAAGAATCAACCATTTTTCATCACTTTGCTTGTGAATGGGTCCAACCTTTACAATTGTATGCTTGATTCTGGTGCAACTTCAAATCTTATGCCTAAGAAAGTGATGGAACAACTTAACTTAAGAATTTCAAGGCATTACCATAACATTTGTGCCATGGATAGTAAAAACATGGAAGTGTGTGGTTTGATAAAGGACCTGCAAGTACATTTGGCTATGTTTCTTGATATACAATTAACAATGGATGTAGTAGTGTTTGATGTGCCTGATGCCTGGGGCATGCTAATCTCTAGAAAAACTGCTGCTAATTTGGGTGGAAATATAAAAATTGACCTTGCACATGCTACTATTCCTACTATAGATGGAACCATGGTTAGACTAAACAGGGAGCCAAAAAGAAGGTGTCACATAGAAGATCTCAAGTACCTGTTATCACCAACCTTGTAGCTGCCTGTGCAAGATGGATCCAGGATGGATGGTAGAGGAACAAGCAACTAAGGAGGTGGAACCCAGACTATCTAGACTCCCAAAGAGATGGTTGTCACGCCAATCAAGGCAGTCTTCGCTTTATGTTGTTTGAGTCCAAGACAACAATGGAGGAGACCCAGATTTGCTCCTGATAGGAGATATCAAACCTAGACACCAGATTAGATCAAAACAAACTTTGAGGTACGTAAGGTGTAAGGTGTTCAAAAAATCTAGATCTACAGAAGGATTCAGTAGATGGATCAGGACTTCAACAGTATATTGGCTGATCCAAAGTAGTAATCGGATGATCTTTGGGGGAAATGGTTAGATCTAGGGTTTTGGTACTAGCAACTAAAGAAGATGATCTCTGCCTTGGGAAGTGTAACCGAGGCAGGATGGGTAGGAAAATAGTCGGGAATATCTAGTACCTGGCTGACAGACTCAATGAAAAAGGTGAATAGGTGTGATTGTCTGAGTCATCAAGGAACAACCAATTTCAAGGGGAAGAGGTCAATTCAGGGCTAGTGCTAAGAATGGGAGATCAGTTCCTTTCGTGCATTGGGAAATGGAGTCAGTAAACACCTAGCGTTGAGGTGAACCCACCTAAGGTAGACCCTGATCTGTGGACCCAGATAAGTGCTTTGGTTCGGATGTCTCAGTTAAGGTAGGAATTCAGTTAAGGAAGGCTAGCGCTAGGGTTGGATGAGACAGATCTATTGATTTGAGGCCACCAGCAAACAACCAGCTTAGCGTTGGAGAGGAAATGGGATCAGGAGGGCCTGATCTACACACTCGGTTCAGAGAAATTTAGGAAAAGTCAAATCCTGGAAAAGTCAAAGTTGATGAATGAGGCTGAGAGGATGAAAAATTGATTTCTTCAGATCTAGGGAAAGCAGGCTGGATTTAGCTCAGCGTTAGGGGTGTTCTGGAGTGCTCAGGACCCGATCTATCAGTCTATGGAGTTAGAAATCATAAAAAATCAAAACCTTAGCAGGTCAAATTTTTAGTGGGGGCGCTAGGCAGTTTTTAGACAATATTTCAGATCTAGGTCAAATCAGCAGGAATTTGACCAGCGTTGTAGTAGATTCAGTGAGGGGGAGGCCCGTTCTATGAAACCCAGCAGTGGTTTGGACAAAGATCAGACGGTTCCCGGATTTAGTACTTTTTAGGATTTTTTCAGTATTTTTCAGTATTTTAAGGATTGAGATCTTCTAAAGAGAAGAGAATTACTTGTTAGATCGTACTTGGAAGTGCTTGTAGATGCCTTAACAACGATGATCCTTGCTATCTCGATCAATTTTGGAAGATCCACGTGATTTCTATGCCGAAAGTAAGCCCCAAGCCACCAATGTGCCCCCTACCCTGCATGAGCAAACGTCAACAATATCAGATTTGCTAAGACAAGATAAAGAAACCAAATGCTATAGGAAAGTAAAAATAAGTAATCATAGATCACAATGACACTAATGAAAACCCCCTGATCCAAGACGAAGATAACCGAACGAGTTGAGGTCCCCCTGCAAAAACGCTCCAGCCAAAACGTCCTCCTGTAGACAAGACAATGATAGCAAAAAAAATATAGATCTCACATGAATTTCCACAATGCTAGGAAGCAGAAGACTATCCAATCACCATTTGAGAACATCAGATGCAAAGAAGATCCAGATAATATCCATCGAAAAATCTTTCTATTATTTAGATCCAAGAGCCAAAGACCCCTTACAAATGAGCAACTCTCTCCTTTAAATAGAAATGAGAGAACCACAATCATAACCGAATCCTAACCACTTTCAAAACGAGTGGCTAAGATTAAAAGATAAAATATTCTAATCAATGGTTGAGATGAGCTCAACATACAATACATGGATCAATATAACCATAAACTACCAAAATGGACTAAATCACCCATAAAGAGGGTACCCCACTCAACAAGAAATAGATGAAGCACATGGTGGGTCCATGGAGTGTTAACTAACTCTCTATGGGTGCCCCATGTTACAATAAAATAATATAAGATTTTAATTCTTTGACTTTGTGCCTCCTTGAGGAAATCGTGAGCCTCCCAAAAGCTCCAGAAAATAATATAAAATGCCCAAAAAATAGGTGTGGGCCCAATCAGGTGCTGCAACTGCTGAAGAAGGTGCGGTGGACATCACTCTCATCATCATGACTCATCCTATGTCATTTCCTTGCCTCAGTAGCCCAGATCGATTTCTTCAATAGCCAGTTAATCATTTTTTAATCTACCTTGAGAAACGTGAATCTGCCAAAACAGCCTCCTAGGGTGCCTATGTTGTCAAACTGATCCCACCAGGCTCTCTGGTATAGGGGTACTATGGTACAAACAAGTGGCTGCACCTCCTATGTCCATACAACGCCCTAGGAGATCCAAATAAAACATCTCCTTGCTTAGACACATCATCCTGTGAAGCAAAACTGCATCAGAAAGGTAAAATGAGCCTGATCATTTCTGCAAGTGCCCGGAACTGAAAATAAACTGTCTCATTAGACTTAGAGAGTCCAAATCAATCTATGGTGTATACTCATACCCCTCTCAGGTGTCTACCTGATCATCAACCATATCCAATAGACAATATAACCATCTGTAAATGATCAGATACCAATAATATAACTCAGACTATCATCCATCTGTTGCAAGTGTTATAAGGCTAAGACATGCTCTACAACTCATTTAAGCAACAATCACAACAAGTAGCAGTCATTTCACTGGCAGTGTATCAACCAAATACATTTATAGGGTTTATTTCTTATTACTCAGACTAGACTTTTAGGGCTATATTCACTTCATAGTTGTAGTCAATTTGCTAGTGACGGGTGAAGGATGAAATTTACAAGGCTAGGGCAAAGGATGACTTCCTACTTAACATCATGACACTTTGGATATGGGAAGGAAAACTCACTAAAACCAATGCCGAACAAACAACAACACAAGGAATGGCAGTGCCTCACAACTGGTTGAGTTGTTTAGAGAGTGCTTATTCAACTTAGGCATCATGACTACATCAAGTTTGATCCAGCTTCATTAGGATCATCAATTTTATTTCCATGGCCCTTTTTGGCCTATATGACCCTTTGGGACTTCACCAGTGCTTAAAAGCACAACTAATCGTAGCTTTCATCCGGGACATGTTTAAATTTATAAGGTCAGCAATATTTGGATATAGCATATATTTAACCATTGCTTTTTTGGACCTTTTCTTATACCCTTCAAGGGGTATCTTAACATTTCATTGCTCTTGCCCTTTTTTCACATATGTTAAGAAACATAGCTTTAGCATTTTCATTTTCCATGGGCGCATATAAAACATTTTTCAATACAAGTATTACATGAGCTTTTAGTTTTAGCCAACAACATCTCAAGTGACCAGGGGGAGTTCTGCACAATGCCAAATATCAGGACAACCGACCAGAATGATTTAGGCATACAATCCAACTCACCAAAGGCAAGTTCTGTCACCAACTTAGAGCCGAGACACAATATAAACAGGGAGGTTTGTCAAACAAAGGTTCTAGCGGGGAAAAAGGTCCTCCATGCCATAAGTCAAGAAGTCAGTCGGGTTGAAAACAAAACTAGAAGGTAATGGATGGGTGGAGACAATGAATGATGGAGCCAACACTAGCAAGCCAAAACAATGGTGGGAATGACTACCTCTATTCTCCCTAAGGAGGGTAAAACCAATGAGTATAGATCAGGAACTTCAAAATCAGAGTAGGGACATCAATACATAATACAAATACATCCAAGTCCATATAATTATGACTGCCAGATCATGACACTACATGTTAATACATGTCACAAAGATGAGTATAAAAGCAGATAATAACCATAACACAATATAATAAAAGCTGAGTCATCATCATGCATATAATCCATCTGAACCATCATCTGTCCAATGAGAAAGTACTGATATAAATCTGGGCATCAATAACTGGTCTGTAAATGACTAAAATGACTACATCAGTCCTCAAATCTGAGTGTCCTGAGACTTAGTCCTGACATGGGAGAGTACAATAGTCCACAAGTGAAATAATGATCCGTCAAAACTGCTCATCTCAGCATCTCACATGTATGAGATCTAGCTGAAAAATGTACTGTGTCTGAAAAATAGAATATGGTAGCCTGGCTAATTTTCTATAGAATAAGTATACAGAAGATGGGATTGGGAATTATGCTATCCTTGCTAATTTTCTAGATCCCATAAGAGAAACAAAAGAAAGCAAAAATTTTGATAAAGTGTGGCATATGCATTTTGATGTTGCACATTCTAGATCTGGTAAAGGTTCTGGTATTGTCATTAAGTCACCTACTGGTCAAGTCTACAAGTTTGTATACAGATTAGAATTTGATGCCACTAATAATGTAGCTGGGTATGAAGATTTGTTGCTTGGTTTGGAAGCTTGCAAGGGCATGGGTATAAAGTTGTTTGTGGGTATAAAGTGCCCATGGGTTCAAATTTGGTTGTGGTTAGAAAAAAAAATGGTTCAATCAGATTATGTGTGGATTTCAAAAATCTAAATGCTGCTGGAGATAAAGACAATTTTCCCTTTGCCAAAATGGAAACACTTCTCCAAAGAATAACAGGTTCAGGAATGATGTCAATGCTTGATGATTTTTCTGGTTATAACGAAGTCATGGTTAAAAAGGAAGATAGGCATAAAACTACATTCATTACTCCTTGGGGCACTTTTGAGTATTTAAGAATGCCTTTTGGTTTAATTAATATTGGGGCTACATTTCAAAGAGTCGTGGATTTTGCTTTCAAAGGCTTGATTGGAAAAATCATTGAAATATATCAAGATGATTTAACAGTTTTTTCAAAGGATGGGAAAAGTCATATTGGTCATCTAAAACAGGTTTTTGAGAGATGCAGAGAATTTGAGATTTCATTAAATCCTTCAAGTCAGTTTTTGGGGTAACTGAAGAAAATTTTTGGGCCACATAGTCTCACAAGATGGAGTTAAAGTAGATCCTGAAAGAATTGAAGCAATTGCAAAGATCCCTTTGCCCACATCAAAGAAATCCCTTCAATCTTTCCATGGAAAGATTAACTTTGTTCACAGGTTTATCCCAAACTATGCTGAAATAACTAAGCCACTTTACAAATTGCTTAAAAAAGATGCAAAATTTAAATGGGATGAACAAGGTAAGAAAACCTTTAAAGAAATTAAAGCTGCCATATCTAAATCCCCTGTCCTGGTAAGCCCAGATTATTCTAAGGACTTCAAGATTTTATCCTTTGCTTTAGAAGACACCATTGCTGGTGTCTTGCTTCAAACTAATGATTAAGGTCAAGATCAACCTATTGTGTACATGAGTAGGGCTTGCAAGCTTCAAAGTTGAAGTATCACATAACAGAAAAACAAGCATATGCTTTGGTTAAGTCCCTCACACATTTCATAACTTTTATTGGGTATTCCAAGGTAATTGGATATGTTCCTAACTCAGCAGTCAAAGAAGTGTTGTCACCAGCAGAAGCCGCTATGTTACCGGATCCACCACCCCAGTGTGTAGGATCCGATACATCCGGATCCGATCCGCCTTGGATCCACCATGGAAACGTATCCCCTGTAGAAGGAATCGTATCCTGGTCCCATGAAACGGATCCTGTGAAAAATCAAATAATTCCTGAAATTTTCAAATGGATCCTGTGAAAAATCAAACAATTCTTGAATTTTCAAACAAATCCTGCAACCTCCAGTGCTTCTATGATCCATTGATCCCCCAAAAAATTATTTTTAATGAAAAACTTGTTAGATTTTTATCATTTAAGCAATATGATCTAGGATCTTATCTGAGAGAATAACATGCACAACAAAAATCACAAGAGACAAGAGACAAAGAATTTTTCTCGGGGAAACCATAAAAGAGAAAACCCTGCAACTTTCTCAGAGATAGAATGAGCACCAATGGCAGCAGTAAAACCCGAAAACATAAAGATGATCTCCAACAACTTGTTCTCTCTCTCTCACTTGAGAGAGCTTCTCTTCTCTCACTCATGCGCCCTAGTGAGTAAGTGTGTGTGTAATAAATAGAGAGGCTCACTCTCTATTTATATTCTTTCGTTCACTTAATGTCCACTCCAACAAGTCGGCCCCACTTAACAATTACTTACCAGGGCCGACATCTTTATGAGAGTCTAATAACCCTAGTGCCCCACAACTGTGGGGACTTTGCCCTCCGATCAACAAGGAGGGTTAAACTTGACTCAATTGTGGGGACTATTGCCTCGACTTACAATGGAGGGTTAACCTCAATGACTTTACATGACTTGTTTACATGATTGAATCTCCCGATTGGAACATCGAGGCATGACATGACTCAATTACATTACAGATACTTCCCGGAATAAACATCGGGGTACAATACATAAGATATACAAGTGAATACATTCCGAAGTTACAAATACATCAACACTCCCTCTTAACTAGGAAGGTATTCTCTCGACACAATTTATCAGCACAAGTCTTCTTCTCTGTATCATCTGGATCATCATCAAGTCATCTTCATATTCAGGTAATCTTCATCGTCAAGTCATCTTCATCAAGTTTGGATCATCACTGGATCATCACTTGATCTGGAGCATCACTAGATCATCATCATCATCACTGCTTCCACTATCTCAATCAAATGGTGCTATCTATTCATTCTTCTCATCACAGGAAGTTCTACAAAGCCAGCTCTTTTTTCATGCTGATTGTAGGCCTAGCCTACATGCATGTCTTCTTCAGCGCTTATATCTGACCCTAAGTCAGAATGGCCCGCCCAGCACTTACATCTGACCATGGGAGGAACACATCCAACAACCATGTCAGAAAGGCACACCCAACACTTACATCTGACCATGAGAGGAACACATCCACCACCATGTCAGAAAGGCCCAGCACTTACATTCACCAGCATGATAGGACACACCTACTATCATCTATGAAAAGGCCCAGCACTTACAACAATCAACATGATAGGACACATCTACTATCATCTGTGGAAGGGACCAGCACTTACAACCAGTGGCATGGTAGGACACGACTACTACCATCCAGGGAAGGGCTCTGCACTTACATCCGATTTCATCATGTCAGAAGGGCTCTTAGCTCGGCTGAGTATTCCTGGTAACTGACCAGGTGCCTCCATTGTCCCAGAGAATGGCCTCTCAGCACTACGCCGAGTATTCTCGGTAACTGACCAGGTGCCTCCATTCTCCCAGAGAATGGCCTCTCAGCACTAAGCTGAGTGTTCCTGGTAACTGACCAGATGCCTCCATTCTCCCAGAGAATGGCCTCTCAGCACTAAGCTGAGTGTTCCTGGTAACTGACCAGGTGCCTCCATTCTCCCAGAGAATGGCCTCTCAGCACTAAGCTGAGTGTTCCTGGTAACTGACTAGGTGCCTCCATTCTCCTAGAGAATGGCCTTCAGCACTTATATCTGATCATGTGGGAATACATCCCTCAATCACATCAGAATGGCTCTGCACTGATCATGTGGGAACACATCCCACAATCACATCAGAATATCTCTGTACTGATCATGTGGTAACACAACCCACAATCACATCAGAACATCTCTACACTTACATCTGACCATGTGAAGCTCAGCCTTCCACCATGTCAGAAAGGGCAACGCACTTATATCTGACCATGTAAGGAATCAATCCTCTCACCATGTTAGAAGGGCTCACGGACTCATCATTTCCCATTGGAAGGAACCTCGGTCTGGAGAACACCAAGCTTCTCCCTGAAGTACTCAAATTTCACTATGGCCATTTCTAGCATAGAATCACATCAGGGCTGATTACGTCCAAGGATAACTTGCGAGCTTCGCCAGGACCTATTACATCCGAGGACAACCTACAGGACCGATTATGTTTGAGCAACCTACGAGCTTTGCTAGGATTTATGCTCAAACAACTTGTCTCATCGGATATGCTAGAAATCCCTCTTTCGAGAGATCTCGATCTGGATCACATACTGGAGCTTCATCGCTCCTCTCTCCCAAGTAGCAAGTGGCAACATATTTTTTCTCGGCTGTACTCAGCACCATGCAAGACTCCATCCTGCCAAACCCAGAGATCACACCTGATCTCATACTGAAGCAGCATCCTGAAGTGCTCTTCTTATCAATGGCACTACCTGCCCAATACAAATCCACATAACCCTCCAGGTTAATCTTCTGATTCGCTTCATACTTGAGCCCATAATCAACTGTACCCTTCAGGTACCTCATTGCATGCTTTGCAACCATCAGGTGAACATGTCTCAATGTGTTCACAACAAAGCAAATATCTGGTCTCGTATTCGTTAGGTACATCAAGGAACAAACCATCTAATGATACATCGTGGCATCAATCATCTCTGATGAAGCAACACTCAATAGCTTCAGGTTCGATGCCATAGGTGTGGTTATGGACTTGCATTCCATCATCTTGAACCTCTTCAGGATCTCTACTGCATACTTCCCTTGTCCCAGAGAGATTCCATCCGCATTCTGCCACACCTCCATGCTTTGAAAGTAGTGCATCATATCCAAGTTCTTCATCTCGAACTCGACAGCAAGTCTCCTTGCAACTTTAATGGGTTCCTCTTTTCTGTCAGGAACAAGTCATCGACATATAATAGGAGCATCACTGGTCTTCCACCTTCAACCTTGAAGAAAAGGTTGGAATCCGCTTTACTCTCAGTAAAGCCTAGAGTCATCAGTAAGCTATCCATCCTGTCGTACCATGTCGAACATCGAGATCTTCTGCAGTCACTCCCTCTGAAGCAAAGCATCATTCTCCCTCTTCCTTTCGTACTTTATGCATTGAAACATTCTGTATTGGAGTGACAAGTAGCTTCCTCTGCTACTAATATTCTATGTATCCATCTAGGGTCACTGGATACCAAGATCCTTTATTTTGAAAACGTTCTTTTCGCACCCATCTGTGAGCTTGTCATCCCTTGTTCTTTGGAGCAAGTCTCATCCTTCTTTTCTTGTAGGTGATTGTACGCGATCTTTCCTACAAGTCAAATGCATTTGTATGGTTAGAAAAATTTCATAAGGCATATTCATAATGGAAAATTCTTATGCTTAAATATATGATCATGCAACTATTTTAGCCAATACAACATTCATCCATATCTCACGGAAACTTTCTAGATGCCTTCCATTTCTACCAGGACAACATTGAGATTGTGCACTAATCCAATATGTCAGCAAAGAGGTTTCATTCTAGATAAGTAGCAATGGAGAATTGTATAGCACCATGAGCTACTTACCCATCACATGCATATTAGTAGTATACTGTCATTAATGCAAACATTCTATCATGCATCACACATCAATATAAAAAGTGCTTAACAAAACAATATCATGAAATGACAATTGAATACTTATCTTTATTTGTTTCGTGGGTAGACTCCTTTCAACTTCATCATCTTCTTCATTCATAACATCATCATTTCTTAGCCAAATGCTTAAGATGGATAAGAGGTTCTTCAAGAATTGAGTTCTTCATATTCCTCATTGTTTGAGGGATCTTCTTTGGATGGTGAGAGCTTGATCTTCAATTGCTACCATATTCTCTTCTCTTATTATAAGTCGAGCTTCTTCTTCTTCCCAGAGTCTGCTAAAAGTAATCACTTCCTTTTGGCATACATTCCTCGAATGAATGAATCCCATGATCCTAGGAGGCCATTATCACAACTTCTGCATTCTCCACTTCTTCTTCTACCGCTTCAAGTTGTTCTTTGATTTGAGAGACCCTTGTAAAGTATGATTGTATGGTCTCTGCATTCTGGATCTTTCACATTCTTCAACTGTTTTCTCAAAGTCATCTTCCGATTTATGTTCTTTCCTTCAAATAGCTTGTTTAAGGAATCAAACATCTCTTTCGGTGTCTTTAGGGAATACACTTGTGGTATAAGGTCATTTGTGATTGAATCAACAATGATCTTCTTGGCCTTGACCAAGTTCTTCTTGTGTAAGGCTTTTAGCCTCATCTCCCTCTGGAACTGGAACCTCTCTACTTATGTAGGTGTCATTTCCTTAAAGAACTAGTGAGATCCTATACTTCCATGCTTAGAAGTTGTCAGCCTCACCAAGCTTGTCATCAAGCTGGTGTGATTAGTTATCTTGAAATGAGAACCTCAATTGTAAATAGAAGAAGATTAGATCTTACCGATTTGAGGTGTCCATCCTGGTTCCGGAGCTCACTGATCTAGGGTTTGTCAGAGAAACCCTAATTTTCAAAACTTGGAATCTTTCAGATCTGATTGGATAGAAATATAGACCTCTTCAAGGCGAGCTGTCCAATGTACTCCTTTTCTGAAAACAGTGGAGGGAAGCTTCCGGAACAGGAAGCCCTAGTTTACCAATTTCTTTTGCAAAAATGCCTGATACTATTTCTGCGGTATCTCTGCAAGTACTGCTCCTCTGTGTCTAAAATTTCATACAACGGTAGCCTCGTATGTCTTTGTTCCAACACCATATATTTCATCAGGATTGGTTTCACCAATTGGGACTTATGAGCTTTTTCCCAAGGTGACCTGTTTCAAGATTGTTCAGCATAGCGAAGTTGTACGGACAGCCACGTGTCACTGTTTCATCTTCGGGGTCTGAAACTTTTACCACAGAAAGTAAAGTCCGTGCCCTTTCTGGAACATCTCTAGAAATTTTATTTGGACCTTTGTAGCCCGAGATATAGCAATTCTCCCCAGGTGTCCTGTTTGGGGAGGAATCCTAGGAGAGGCTGGAACCCTAACTTGGAGGAATCATATCTCCTAGAATATAGCGAATATGAGGCTGAAACTTGGACACAGTGTACATCAGGAATTTATCTTCGACCTGTGAAAGTTTCGTCACCTGATCCTTCTCCAATATCGAGATATAGCGAATCTACCAAAACTATCAGTTTCCGTATTTTAGGGTTTTTCAGGCCCGGGGTCAAACTAGGGTTTGACTTTCCCGGAGTTTCACTCGAGCAAAAATCTCGACCCAGGTCTCTAAACTTCGATTTTGATGAGGAGATTAATCCTATGTCAGGCTCACTCAAAAATTCCTCTTCTGTAAGAAGCCTTAATTTCCCGCATCAAAAATTGAAAATGCTTGGAATCAAATTCTGCTTCGAGAGAAAGATGCGCCCTTCAATGGAGAGTTAGCCTAGCATCTTTTTGTTGATGGATTGTGGAGAGAGACCCAAAAAGTAAGAAGCTCTAGCTTCTGCAGTTGCATAATGTCTTCTTCTCAGGTTAGCTCTGATACCATGTTAGATTTTTATCATTTAAGCAATATGATCTAGGATCTTATCTGAGAGAATAACATGCACAGCAAAAATCACAAGAGACAAGAGAAAGAATTTTCCTCGGGGAAACCATAAAGGAGAAAACCCCGCAACTTCCTCAGAGATAGAATGAGCACCAATGGCAGCAGTAAAACCCGAAAACATAAAGATGATCTCCAACAGCTTGTTCTCTCTCTCTCTCACTTGAGAGAGCTTCTCCTCTCTCACTCATGCACCCCAGTGAGTGAGTGTGTGTAATAAATAGAGAGGCTCACTCTCTATTTATATTCTTTTGTTCACTTACTGTCCACTCCAACAAGTCAGCCCCATTTAACAATTACTTACCAGGGCCAACATCTCTATTAGAGTCTAATAACCCTAGTGCCCCACAACTATGGGGACTTTGCCCTCCGATCAACAAGGAGGGTTAAACTTGACTCAATTGTGGGGACTATTGCCTCGACTTACAATAGAGGGTTAACCTCAATGACTTTACATGACTTGTTTACATTATTGAATCTCCTGATCGGAACATCGAGGCATGACATGACTCAATTACATTACAGATACTTCCCGGAATAAACATCGGGGCACAATACATAAGATATAGAAGTGAATACATTCCGAAGTTACAAATACATCAACAAAACTTAAAAAACCTTAAACACCTAATGGCTAAAACCATAAACCCCATTCCTTCTCAAGGTCTAATCTATCCGTGTGTCAAAATATGCTCTTGAACTTTGATATATCAATATCAAGGTCTGCTTTCAACGTTTTTATTTGATATATCTTTATGGTCAAGGTTTGCTGTCAAGGGATGATCTATCTTTATGTACTATGTTGTTGCTCACTTCACCTACATTGTTCAATAGTCTTGCCATAGCGTTCAAGAACCACTATATTCCCTGCTGATAGGGACATGTGGATGTAGCTCACAAAAAGTTAAAACACTATTATGACTTGCTTCAAGTTCATGTTGAAATGGTTTTTAAAATTATTAATATCACAACTTATCAAATTATCAGTTATGGTACATGAACTCTCTTTTTTGGCAATAACTTATAGTTCTACTCTTGCGTTTCCTAAATAGTTTTGTTTCTTCATTCTTTTTTTCTATTTCTTATAAAAATATTTTTATATTTGTTTGTACTTGGTAACTTACCGTTTCCCCGCCGTATCCGGATCCGTATCTTGGTAACTTAGGCAGAAGGGTTAGGTGAAAGGGGGAGATGCGTTGCTAAAATACAAGAGTATGACTTAGAAATTAAACCCACAAAGTTAGTCAAAGGACAAGGTCTAGCTCAATGTTGACTAAAAGTAATGAAAAAGCTTTAGATATGGTGTGTCAAAATGAAGAACCAAATTATTCTCCAAGTCTTCAAAAGCTAGAGCAAGTTGAATGTTATGCAGATATTATTTTCTATTTTAAGCATGGTACTTGCCCAAATCACCTTGTGGCTCATGGGAGAAGATCATTAAGATTAAAAGCTTCTAAATATGTCATAACTCAAATGGGAATAGGATGGAAAAATCCGGATGGGTTAATCCTTAGATGTGTTGATGAAGATGAAGCCAAAAGTCTCATAAATGAATTTCATGTTGGATTGTGTGGTGGTCACTATGCAACTAGAACCACTACTCATAAAATTCTGAGTTGGTTACTATTGGCCTTCTATCTTTTTTGATGTCCACAAGTTTGTGAGATGTTGTGAACCTTGTCAGCTTTTAATTGGTAAACAAAAGTTAGCTTCCTTTCCTTTACAGCCAGTTGTTGTGGAAGCTCCTTTTCAGCAATGGGGTTTGGATTTCATAGGAAAATTTAAAGATAATTCAAGTAATGGTTACTCATGGATCTTAATAGCTACAGATTTCTTCACTAAATGGGTGGAATCCATTCCTACCAAAGCAACAACTGAAAAGGTAGTTATGGATTTTCTTGAAGATAAAATAATAACAA
The DNA here is from genome assembly GCA_001517045.1 of Pseudotsuga menziesii. NCBI lineage: Eukaryota > Viridiplantae > Streptophyta > Pinopsida > Pinales > Pinaceae > Pseudotsuga > Pseudotsuga menziesii. The sequence goes on from LPNX010506358.1 coordinate 69,314, forward strand.
GATTTGGTGTGTCAACAAAGATAACAACAGATAATGCTAAAGCCTTTAGTTCAGCAAAAATGTCATCTTTTTGTTTTGATTATGGCATTATTCTGTCTCATTTATCAAATTACTATCCTCAAGGAAATGGTCAAGCAGAATCAAGTAATAAAAATCTAATGGCAATTGTTAAGAAAATTGTTGGAAAAAACAAGAAGGCATGGGATAGTAAGATTAAGTATGCGTTATGGGCTGACAGGATAACAAAGAAAGCTTCTACAAGGAAAAGTTGATTTGAGTTGGTTTATGGTTTGGATGTTCAGTTACCAGTGCATCTTAGGCTTCCAGTACATGGTCTACTTCAGAGTTCTATTTCAGGTGAAAGTGCAATGGATAACAAGGTTAATCAGATAATGGAACTTGATGAAAATAGAAGGATGGCTTGTGAACAGAATTGCAAGAACCAAGAAAAGGTTAAAACGACATTTGACAAGACAACAAGGAAAAGAGTTTTCAATATTGGGGATACAATTTTGTTGTTGAAGTGAATAATTATTCACTTTACACAAATAATATTACCAAAAGACTTGGAATATTTAATAAGCCATAATAATATATAAATTGATAATAGAATAGATATGATACATTTACAATGGTCGGACTTATATACGTTCATTCGTGACTTTCCAGCCTACAGTCATGACTCTTTGATAATTATTAATTATTAATTAATAATTATCTATTAATATTATTTTTAATATTTATATATTTTATGTTCATTACATTGCCACTCTCTTTAGAAAGGCTTTGTCCTCAAAGCCTTATAATGTTGTCGCGTCATTCTTTGTGATGTCGTGGTTGAAGAAACATGTCGATATGAACTGCTAAGTGTAGAGCATAACTTTCGATATGTGGATGGGTCAATCCATCCTAAATTGATTTGTTGTTGACTGTTGGGAT
>LPNX010506358.1:77192-87319 GCA_001517045.1 Pseudotsuga menziesii
ATTGCATAAAATCCAAAAAATTAAAAAGTCAAAATTAAAGTCAAAATTGATTTTTAAGTGGTGGAGATGATTTGGCATGTGGGTCCAAGTGACTTACGACCCACTTCAAGTCACATGGCATTAAAACTTTGGTTTAAAGTTTGAGTTTGGATTAATATGTAAGAGAGTTGACGTGAGGGTAAGTGGATCTCACCCTAGAGTATGTGGATGATGAGTAGGATATGGGGGGGCCCATCCTCAAATTAAATATTTTTTTTTAAACCATGATCTAATCCACACCATGCAAATGGTATGGTCATGATTTAATAAGATGGTGACGTGAGGTTTGAAGTGCCCACGCTTATGTGGAAGTGGGATGAAGGTCCTCACGCTAGCGAGTGGTGGAAGTATGCATGCGATTGGTATTGAGTGGGCCCCCAATCCACACTCATTGTTTATTAAATAAACCATAGTGGATACATCATCGACGATTTATTTCAAGTGGTTGAGATGACGCCAAGCTGCCATACGACTCACGCGTGAGGAGAAGGAGACATCGAATGGCTTGTTTGGTGGGCTCTTCCTTGTTTCACGGCCAGCTCACGGCTTGGCTCCCTTCAGTCACGAGTTAACATTCACTTCAGCTCTAGTTCAAGCTCAGCTTAACTCTGGATTGATCTCTGGTTCATTAAAAGTCCCTGGGGCTTGGTATTTTGTATAAGTAGAGGCTCTTTTTAGCTCTACAGTGTGGATGGATTTGCAGAGGACCTCTGCCCGTATGATTGTAATTTCTTATCTATGTTATGAATAAAGGGGAGTCTTTGGAGGACAAATTGATGGTGCAAAAACTTTCATGGTGAATATTTGGCTTATAACCAAGGTGATAGCTGTGTACTTATTTTATTATTCATGCATGCTGTGTTATCTAGCTTAGAAGGTTATAATCTAATCCATAGAGTAGGCATTTGAAGTTTCAACTTGCTTGCTTATGTGTAGCTATACACGATGTAAGAATTGCATATTGTATTAAGTTGTACTCATGCTTTTCGGTTCTTGTTGGTTTATACATACTAGATCTAATCACTTGCTTGAAGGGTATTTTAGTTTTGCAGATCACCCGACGTGAAGTAGAGATCGGAGCTCAGTTGCATCTTGTCTCTCTTCAAATATACTTTTTCTAATGTTTCTTGTCCCACAGGTTCTCTCCACGCTCAAATTTACTCAAGCTTGGGCTTGAAGTTTTTCTTATCCATCCTCAAACTTAAAAAGAAAATTCTTGCTTTCCGGTTACTTTGGTTTTGTTTCATAACAAGTAGATCTGAGTGTTAAATCTTATTTTTTCCATCTCTTGTTATATAGCTCTAAGAGCTTCCTTTGCTAAAAAGTTTATCTCACGAAAGTTTAGATCTAGCTTTGCTTAGTTTTAGTACTTGAAGTAGCATAAAAAACTCTATCTTTGCACAAGTACTAACTGTAAATTTTAGTGTATTTTATTGTCTAATCCATTGTTTTACAAGAAAGTAGCTCGCTGGTTTTTCACTTTTTCATGACAGGTTAAGCGGAAGTGTTGGCGAAAGTTTGAAGTTTCAAGCTCCATAAAACACTCCTAATTCCTCCTTCTTCATCCCCCTTTCTCCAGATTGCATTGAAGGCCTTTCAAGATCAAAAAAGAATCCCAACATTATAGGCATTGTAAAAATTAATAAAGAGCAAGTGGGATAAAGGCTTCCACACCCCACTTCCTCCATTTGGGGGAAGCTTGTATCGTCCGTTTTTCATGTTTGCAATTTGCTTTGTTTTATGCTTGTAGAATAATTGGTTAGAATAGAATAGGAAAGGTTAGTTTCAAATTGTGGAAAAGTTTGTTTTTTGCTTTCATAAAAGTCAAAAGAAAAAAGCTTCTTGTTTTTGTTTAACTTTATTTTAGAGATTTCTTTCATTTAATATCAATTGCAAAAGTAAGAAAGAACGAAAATCTCTTGAATCTCACCATCAGGTGGATCAAGAGTGCTCTCTGTCGGAGGGTCTGTGGTTATTCTTTAATTCATGCATTTTTGCTCTTTAACTTGTTAATTTAAATCTAAGTCTCTTGAACTTGCCGAAATCCAAGTCGAGCACTCTCTGTCGGAGAGCATGATAGTCTTGTATCATCCTTGCATTTAGGCATATAGAGTGACTAAGACTCTTGAACTTTTGTCATAAGACAAAGTCAAGAGCGCTTTCTGTCGGAGAGTTTAATTGTGTTTTAATAAAATTTGCAACTCACATTTTCCCCTTAATTAATTTACTTCGTTGCTATTCCTCACCTAGTATGCTCTGCCGACTTTCATAGTTGGGCTCGTATTTAGAACGGTGAGCGGATTTGATAATCTCTCAAGTAACAACGTAATAAAATTTTACCTCCATAACCAACGCACCGGCATTGCCGAAAGTATTCACCGGCATTGCCGAAAGTATTCAAAGTCAGTCTTAGTAAAGGCGCTGGAACTCCCCGTTGTCTTAGAGTCTCGGTTAGTTGGTCAATCCGCAGGATACCAGCCTGGGATACTGGACGGGCCGACATGTCTCGAACGGAATAACTTGGAACGCTTTCCCGGTTGGTCTTTTGATACCTTTTGATGAGCCATAATAAACAAGACCACTAAAACACTTTAAATAAAACAAGAACAATCGCAAAACACTTTCACTAGCACTATTTTGAGACTTATATTTTTCAGTATACCCAAGCATCTCAGACATTTGACTCCATAAGGCACTGGTCTGTTTTAAAATCTTATGCATTATTATTGATCTGGCCATCTGTCCTTTGGTTTTTTCAAGTAAGATCTTTATCTGTGAATGCTATCTTATTTCACGAGCTCTCATTATATAGTTTATCTTTTAATCTGGTGATAGCAACGTGGATTGCTTTTTGTCTTGCGTTTATTTTTCAGTTATAAGAATTGCAATCTTCGTTCATCATAACAAACTCCTAATAAACAGCCGTCCGCATCACTTTCGTAAAATTTACTTAACACATTGAGCCTTAGAAACTCTTTGTTAGGGACCACCCCCCTTGGCTTCGTTAGGAGTTAGCCTAAACAGAGGAGCTAGGAGTAGGTGACAGTACCTGGCTCTGTGCTTTCCCCCAAGGTCACACCTCTCCCACTTTCTTAAGTGAGGAGACAACTTTTGGAAGATTTCTGCTGCTGGTGTGCAATCGGCGGACATCTTTTGGCGTCGTTGCCGGGGAGAAATCTTTTTTTTCCTGGACGACCTTTGTTTCTTTTTAGGTTTTTACCTTTTTTCCCCCTTTTTTGGTAGATTTTTAGTCCAATCAACTCTCAGAAATTAGACTTGAATCCACCTACTGACTCCACTGTCAGTTAACACCTCAAGGTATTCGACTAGAAGAAACTCTGAAGGTTTGCTCAATTTCATCCCTGAGCCTGAAAAGGTTTATACGAGGAGACTAAACAAACTAGCTTCTCGTACGATCCTTGTAGAACTTGGATTTGAGTCTGTTTCAGACATCCACTTATTATTTCAAGAAAACTTCGAAAATTTTCAAAATAGTAACTGTTTCCCTCACACAATGGGTGAGTTTTTTACTCAGCTCAATTTCACTCAGATAGCAAGTCAACCCCATGACATTCCTGAGAAGGCTATTGATAAACTCATGACTTTTAATGGCACTGATGGCTTTACCTCTGCTGAGCAACATATCAGAAACTTTTCCAAACATTGTGGTTCCTATGTCAGGGGTACTGACAAACATGAAGATGTATACATGACCATTTTTGCTCTATATTTGGATGGTAAAACTAGAAACTGGTATGACAACTTGTCGAACAACTCTTTCCCTACCATAGCAACGTTCAAGGCTACATTCCTCAGAAAATTTGGCAGCAAAAAGGAACCTAGATATCTAGTGGTAGCCTTGACTAGTATGAAGAAATTTGACACGGAAACCATGGATGAATTCAACGATAGGTTCATAGAGTTATCAAATTCCATCCCTGCTACTTTTTCTCCTCCTGCAGCTTCCACTTTGGATTATTACATAGAAGCATTAAGTGGCAAAATCCAGTATCAGATAAGAGACAAGGAACCCACCACATTGCTTGAAGCTCAAGGTTTGGCTATCAAAATTGATAAAAGCATGCAGTTTTTAGGAGAGTCAAACATTCGGGGTTACTCTAGATCATCAACTCCTCTGAAAACTGTGGAACCTGAAGGGAAAAGAGCCATCAAACGAGGCATATGAAAAGAAGCTCATGGACCTAACAGAAAAAGTGCAAGACATGGAAAGGAAGTACTTAGCACAAATTAAAGAGGTTCAGAATCGGGTCATAACTGTTGAAAGAACTCAACCTCCACCACCTTCTAGAACCTTCCCTGCAAAACCAACATGGCAAAGAAGAAATCCCAACCATGAACAGAGGCCTCCTCATCAATTAGAGGCTGCTAACATGGTTGAAACTTACACGCCATTTTGTAGGGCATGTGAAGACCTTCATGAAGAATCTTCCTGCTATTATGCATGCTATGTTCAGGAGCATGGTTTTCTAGAGGGTTGTGGTCCTAAAGCATCATCAAGCGAGCCTGAGTACATAAACTATGTAGGTGACATGCATGATATTTCCGGAGAAAGTTGGAGAGAGGAAAAACAATATTCAAGAGAGCCTGAGTACATTAACGCAGTTGGACAGCTCCATCCTGTCACCACAGAAAGCCGGTGTCAAGTCGATGATTATAGTCAACAATTGGATAACCTCACTAAAAACTTTGGTACTAATCCTACAAATGAGCATAACGATGATAGTTTGGAAGGTTTACTACCTTGTGACCTTTTTTCTGAAGAAGATGACTATGATCATGAGGAGGGATATGGCCAGGGATGTGATACAAGTGAGGAAGAATCCCTTACATCTGAGATGGATGATAACTACGAGACTTTAATTGAAAATCGAATCTTAGAGGTTTCATGTGATGAGAGTCCTCCATGCTCCCCACCGGATGACATATATTTGGAAAGTTGGGTCCCATGTGATAGCTTTGAAACCCAGCTTTTTGAAGAAGATTGTTTTGAGCAGAATGAGGAGTGTAGCCAAGGACTTGCTACTAGTGATGAGGCATCTCTCATATCCGACATAGATGGCGATGATGACTATTGGACTTTTATTGAAAATCCAACCTATGATACTTCTGAAAATATTTTTGAGAATCTCATCTATGATGTGTCCAGCGTGGGGAGTTGTTATTCTGAAACTTATGAAAGTTGTAAAGAAGAGCAGTCAGAGTTTTCCTATGATCAATCAGAGTTGTATCTGAGTATCTATAATGAGGACTTGGAAAAGCAATATAGTGAAGAATCAGATAGGGTGCAACTAGTTGAAGTTTTTTCTCAGCCATCGTCTTCACAAATAGATGTTCCGTATGATTTGGAGCAGTTTTGGGCTTACACACACACTTATCAACAGATAAGCCCTTTTGATGAGTATGATGATCTGCCTCATCATACAGATTTTTACATCAGTCCTATCCAATCTTGGATGGAAGAATCCTGCAAGAGCACCTACGAGCTTGGGAAGAAGTTCGATGACATTATTCATGCCTATGATTCCCTATCCAACCCGCCCATTCTGGATCATCACGCAGGTTTGCATTTTCTGAATAGAATATTCTTGTTTTGGCTGGTAACCAAAGATAAGGAAAAACCTTTTTACATTAATAAAATGCTTAAGTGGCTACATTGGATTTATGATTACACCTAACTTTTTTTTATATCATGCTTAGAGTAGGAAAATAGGCTCCTCAAAGATAACATTTACTTTTAGCATTTTCTTTCTGTACTTAGGAATAAATAAATTTTTCAGTGAAGTTTTGTCATTCCTTTAAATAAAGCAACTTTTGGATCGTTGGCTCTTTTTCATAAAACTTGTGCTACTAAGGTTTTCTTGTCAAGTTGAGATGTTTTTACAGGATATGGAAACCAGAGATTCTGGTGTTCTTGTATGCTCTCCTTGTATACGAGACTAGATCGAGCACACGTCCTGCAGTTGGAGCCAGATTTTATCCACTAATTTTGCACTTAGTGGATTTTTCGGTGAGCCGCCAGAGCATTGAACAAGTACACTTGTTCGTGATCAGAATTCAGAAGTGTTGCCGCCTAATTCGCACCTCGGGTAACGTGGCAGAAATCTTCAAGCCACTGGGTGCGACCTTGGGGGCAAGCTCGAGCCAAGTGCTGTCACCTGATACTCAGCTCCTCCGTCTAGGCCAACTCCTAGGGAAGCCAAGGGGGGTGGACCCTAATGAAAAAGTAAAATCTAAGGTTTTTACTCTACGAGAGAAGTAGTTAATTATAGGAGTTTTAATATGGAATGGATGAATTTAAGAAATTACCAATTACTGCCAACAAAATTTAATCTTAGCAACACCTTAACTCGAATTAGATACACAAAATTCAATGACACATTGCGAGATTAACTTATGCAAAAAGGAACAGAAAAGACGAGTGCCAAGATGAAAAAAGTGCTTGCAAAAGTGGGTTGCTAGTGTAGTCTCAGTGAAAGTATTGCAGTGTCTCGGTTGGTAAATTTTAAATTATTAAATGAATTGATTAAGGAATGGGTAAATTGTGGGTTTGGCCCAACAAGTCAAGTCCCTTCGAACTGAGTGCTAAAGCAGTAATACCAAGTGTCCAACAGGGCGAGGATAGACCTGCTTAGAGTAGCCCCCTGACTCTGTAGTGATTACTCTTTGCAACCTCCCGAGTTCTCAAGAAAATTACTTGTGTGGATTTTCCTATTAGATCTAGTAACTCATATCCCTTTCTGATACAACGAACTGATCAGACAAGCTGCAGCGGTGTAGAGCATACGGGGAAGGAGTCTTGGTTTATTTTAATTAGAACAAGTTTTTTGATTTCGAAAAAAGATAAAACCCTGCAGTCTCTTTCCAAATTCAGTACTCGGGCAAGCCCTTATCCACGAACCTGTAATCGGGAAAGCGAGGGGGTTTATTTTAACTTAGCAGTGCATAACAAAATTGTTTTTGTTTTTTAATTACTACACTGCTCAAATCTTTTCCCTTATGGTACTTCGGTATAGCGCAGTGGGTAAGTATTCAGGTTACTTTTGCACAACTTAAACACAGCATGAAATGATAAAAAAAAGGACAACTACGCTACCAGCATATAAGAAAACAGAAAAGGACACCGACACAAATCCCCAAAGGGGGATGGGGACCGAGCTCTACTGAGCCTACTCAAACTTGTTTTTATTAGTCGGTTACAATGCTTCAGCAGAGAATGCTCTTTGGTCCTTGTTATCTGGGATCCAAAGGCTTCCAACATGCAAAGGAAATAGGCCCAGCTAAGGGGAAAGCCTCCTGGGAGCTCCGGATGTTCGAAAAAGCTAATTTTGGGCAGAGTTTCCTTCTCTTTTTTGATGGGCCTGCTAAAAACCAGCAAGCATATGTCAGTGAAAGATGCCCAAAAACACTTTGGAAGTGTCTTTGGGCAGCATGCAAAAATTTACAAAAAAATCTAAGTAACAACTGATTACAAAAAAAACAAGGAAACAACTAAGTGAGGTAAGCTAGAAAGCTTGCCTTCTTAGGATCTTTGCTTGCCTCTTGAGAAGAATGGCAAGCAAATCTTAAGCACAAAATGCTAGATCAAACTTTAAAATGCATAGAAACTGTTTCAACAAGCCTTTTTTAATTTTTCAAAATTTTTAAACTTGCGGAAAAAGGGAAAAGTAACTAGATCTAGAATTTTAAATGTACCTTTGAAGAAGACTAGAAATAGAAACTTTGAGACATCAGATCTACCCTTGATATAACTTTAGATGCTAAATCTAATACGGAAACGTTTGAAACCGAAAGAAAATTTTAAGAAATTTGTGGATCAAAAGTTAAAGAACCCAGGGTAGAGCAAGCAATAAAGGACAGAAAAAGCTTCCTTGGTGAGATTAGAGGGATAGAGCTTATTTTCAAATTTTACTGAAGGAAAGGTAGAGCACATTCGCTCATCAATACTCTAGCATTATCTTCCTGCAAAAGATTATCAACACTAGCAATGTGGATTAAAAAATACCTGTGTAAACCGAAAGAGACTACAACAACAATGTAGATCCAAGCGTGAAATCATACATATATCAAATAGTCTTCCTCGACTTGCAATAAAGAGTAACCCAACAAGAATTACCTTTTATCTCTACAAAAATACCATTTCCTTCCGAAAGCAAGTTAATCCCAAACATATGCAAGCATGAAAACAAATACAGGTTACCTCACAAATGTAGAGTGAGCTCTATCCAAACATCCATAGATCCCACACAGAAATTGCCTCCAAAGCCTTTTATTCACAATACTTCAAGAAAACTATTACAATATTACAAGCAGAGGTTCCACCTTTTGATGCTGAACAAAGGAGAAGAGACCAGGGTAGAGCAAGCAATAAAGGACAGAAAAAGCTTCCTTGGTGAGATTAGAGGGATAGAGCTTATTTTCAAATTTTACTGAAGGAAAGGTAGAGCACATTCGCTCATCAATACTCTAGCATTATCTTCCTGCAAAAGATTATCAACACTAGCAATGGGGATTAAAAAATACCTGTGTAAACCGAAAGAGACTACAACCCAAGCGTGAAATCATACATATATCAAATAGTCTTCCTCGACTTGCAATAAAGAGTAACCTAACAAGAATTACCTTTTATCTCTACAAAAATACCATTTCCTTCCGAAAGCAAGTTAATCCCAAACATATGCAAGCATGAAAACAAATACAGGTTACCTCACAAATGTAGAGTGAGCTCTATCCAAACATCCATAGATCCCACACAGAAATTGCCTCCAAAGCCTTTTATTCACAATACTTCAAGAAAACTATTACAATATTACAAGCAGAGGTTCCACCTTTTGATGCTGAACAAAGGAGAAGAGACCAGCCTATATAGGAAAAGGGAGACCCAGGGGGGCCTCATCAATACTGAAGATGAAGTCAGAGTAAAAAAGGGTGACAACAAGAGTTGATTTCCAGTTGAGATAAGGAGGTATGTGCCACCTCTCATGAGATTTCTCAACGCCTATCTTGAGAACGCCATCCATGCAACACGTATGCCAACCACTGAGACAAAGTATGACCAACCTTGAAAGCAATCACGCCAAGGATAAATTAGATCAAGATCTGACTTAGATTGTCCTTCAATCAAGTCGCCAGGCAATCTAACCACAACCGCCAGTCAACTAGCTCCACACGCCAATCAGCTTGTCCCACTCACGCTAATCCAAAAATTGTACGGATCCAATATGACGTGAGCAAAAAATGTTATCCCCTTTCCGCAAGCTTTGACTTGTGGTAATTGATAAAATCTAAACCAAAGTTCACGTGTATGCCGAAATAATTAAACCATACTTTGAAGCTTGATGTAATACACTTGAAGGGGGTCCACTCCATCATGGGTAGCGCAACTCACTACACCAAAGTTTAAGAAAAGTAAGTCTAACTTGGTCTAAGCCGATATAATGTTTTAAATATGAGAGGGGGTCCACCCCTTCCCCATACCATGCTTACAAATTCCTCATGAACTTGACGTCACCATCATGTTATAACTTGGTTCATATTTTTTCTTAAACCAAAGTTTAATATTCACTACCTCATATGGAGAGGGACGCACTCCTTAGGGGACCCATGCCATGTCACCCCATAACCTCAATATTTTAATAATTTGACTTTTTAAACCTTTGACTAAAGTGCCAATTTGTCCAAATTTAGCATTAAAATGCTATTTTATGCACTTTTAGCCCAAATAATGCCTCACGGGGTGCTCCGACTGCCCGACTGATGTAGAAAGTGGTCCCATGGGTAAAGTGGACGCTCCGGGTGTGAAAACGAGTGTCCCCATGTCAGAAATGGACTCCGTATTTGACTTTTATTACAATCTGAAGTTTTTTAATTAAACCATTAAAAAATGGCTTAAAAAACGAAAAAAATTATTTTTTGCGGAAATTGACGAAACTCTAGGGGGACCTAGTACATGTCCATACAACTCAATTTGAATGCCTAGCATGGTGAAAAACACCGACATGAAGGCTCTAATAACCTCCCTAGGCCGCAACACCAAGATGACTACCCCAGCTTTGGAGGTGTGAGTGAAA
>LPNX010506358.1:105787-119193 GCA_001517045.1 Pseudotsuga menziesii
GTTAAAATTGATAAATTTAGATCAATTGTACATTGTTTAGATATCTGGTTCATAATTGTATCACTGGTTTATTTATTCATATCATTGTTAGACAACTTAGTCTGTGGTTAAATAACTTAGATTTGCATCCATTAAGGGCTGCATTTTCTGACTCCATTCTTTAGGCACTGGTTTTCAAATAAAAAGACTGACTGTCATTTAAATCCTGCATATTGCATTAGTTTGACTGTCATCTCCTAGAACCTTAGCCTTAGCCTTAATAAAAGATCCCTTTAATTAATCTGTAAATTAATTAATAAAACCTGGAACATAGTCTTTCCATAGGGACTACCCCCCTTGGCTCTGTTGGGATCTTGCCTAAACGGAGGAGCTGTAGACTGTGGTGACAGTGGTCCCCAGCTCTCGCTTGCCCCCAAGGACACACATAGCAGGTTGTGACTTTCCTGCGTCTTAAAGTGTGAATTAGGCGGCAACACAACCCACTTTTGCAAGCACTTTTTTCATTTTGGCACTGGTCTTTTCTGTTCCTTTTTGCATAAGTTAATCTCGCAACGTGTCATTGAATTTTGTGTATCTAATTTGAGTTAAGGTGTTGCTAAGGTTAAATTTTGTTGGCAGTAATTGGTAATTTCTTAAATTCATCCATTCCATATTAAAACTCCTAGAATTAATTACTTCTCTCGTAGAGTAAAAACCTTAGATTTTACTTTTCATTAGGGTCCACCCCCCTTGGCTTCGCTAGGAGTTGGCCTAGACGGAGGAGCTAAGTATCAGGTGACAGCACTTGGCTCGAGCTTGCCCCCAAGGCCGCACCCAGTGGCTTGAAGATTTCTGCCACGTTACCCGAGGTGCGAATTAGGCGGCAACAAGGTCTTCATTGCATCGTCATCATCACGGAGTCAAAGAGTCTTCATCATAGCTATTGCCCTCATCTTCTTATAATTTGATCATCGTACCATATTATCTGTCATCAGAAGTTTCTACAGTGCCAACCCTTTTTCATGCTGGATGTAGGCCTAGCCTCCATGTAGGTCTTCAAATCATCAAGTAGGTATAGATCAAGACTTATTGCTTTGCAAAACTTGAAGGATCTCCCAAGAATGATTATATGCCTTTGCAAAACCTGAAGGCGCATCCCAGGACTGATTATATGCCTCTGCAAAACTTGAAGGATCTCCTAGGATTGATTATATGCCTCTGCAAAACCTGAAGGAGCATCCCAGGACTGATTATATGCCTCTGCAAAACCTGAAGGACCTCTACTGTTACTTCATCATCTTCAGATCATCTCATTGTCACACGGAGCACAACCCAGATGCACATAACACAACACTTACATCCATCGGCATGGGAGGACCAACCTACCACCATTCGAGAAAGGCTTAGCAATTACATCAATGACCATGGGAGGACTAACCTACCACCATATCAGAAAAGCTTCAACAATTACATCAATGACAATGGGAGGACTAACCTACCACCATGTCGGAAAAGCTCGACAATTACATCAACGACCATGGGAGGACTAACCTACCACCATGTCAGAAAAGCCCCGCAATTACATCAACGACTATGGGAGGAATAACCTACCACCATGTCGGAAAAGCCTATGTGCATCTGCGTCTTCCGAACTCATCATTTCCCCTTGGAAGGAACCTCGATCTGAAGTACACCAAGCTTCTCTCTAAAGTATTCAAACTTCACTCTGGCTAGCGGCTTGGTCAATGCATCGACTATCTGCTCCTCTGTCGCAACATACTGGAGCTTCACTGCTCCTCTCTGCACCATATTCCTGATATAGTGATACTTGATCTCGATGTGCTTCGACTTGTCATGGAACACCGGGTTCTCAAACAACTTCACAAAACTCTGGTTGTCGCAATATATACAAGTAGCATCCAACTAGAGATCAAACAAATCAGACAGTAGCTTCCTCAGCCATACTGCCTCACAACTATCCAAACAAGCTGCGACATACTCTGCTTCGACTGTACTCAGTGCCACGTAGGACTGCTTCTTGCTAAACCAAGAGATCACACCTGATCCCATACTAAAGCAGCACCCCGAAGTGCTCTTCCTATCAATGGAACTGCTTGCCCAATCCGAATCCACATAACCCTCTAGGTTAATCTTTTGATTCGCATCATTCTTGAGCCCATAATCAACTGTACCCTTCAGGTACCTCAGAATATGCTTTGCAGCAATCAGGTGAACATGTCTCGGATCTGTCAAGAAATGGCTCAATGTGTTTACAACAAAGCATATGTCTGGTCTCGTGTTCGTTGGTTACATCAATGATTCAATCATCTGACGATATATTGTGGCATTAACTGACTCTGATGAAGCATCGCAAAGTAGCTTCAAGTTCGATGCCATGGGTGTGGCTATTGCCTTGCATTCCATCATCCCAAATCTCTTTAGGATCTCTACTGTATACTTCCCTTGACCAAGGAAGACCCCATCTGTACTCTGCCACACCTCCATACCTAGAAAATAAGCATCATGCCCAAGTCCTTCATCTCGAACTCGGTAGCAAGCTTCCTCTTTGCATCTTTAATGAGTTTCTCTTTGCCTGTCAGTAACAGGTCATCGACATATAGCAGGAGCATCACTGGTCTTCTGCCTTCAACCTTGAAGCAAAGGTTGGGATCTGCTTTACTCTCAGTAAAGCCTAGGGCCACCAGTAAGTTGTCCATCTTGTTGTACCATGTCAAACTTGAGGATCTTTTGTAGTCACTCCTACTGAAGCAGAGCATTATTCTCCCTCTGCCTTTCATACTCTATGTATCGAAACATTCTGCACTGGAGTGACAAGTAGCTTCCTTTGGTACTGATCTTCTATGTATCCATCTAGTGTCACTGGATACCAATATCCTCTATCTTGATCTTTGTTGAAAAGTTCTTCTCGCACCCATCTGTGAACTTGTCATCCTCTATAGGCTTTCATCTTTACCCTTGTAACAAAGGTTAAGATCTTCACCACTCTAGGTGATCTTCAAGTTCCTCATGTAACTGTATGTGCTGTACAAGGCCTTCTTTAATTTGCACACGAATCTGTATGTCATGTGTCTCAACTCCCATTGGTTTCTCTACGTACACTTCCTCCTCGACTACACCATTCAAGAATGTTGTCTTGATGTCAACTGGTGTATCTCCCATCGCATACCTGCATCTATGGATCTAATGAAGTGTACCTCGTCATTGGTGCAAATGTCTCTTCGTAGTCCGTGCCTTATTTCTGTGAGAATCCTCGTGCAACGAATCTTTCCTTGTATCCCACGATGCTTCCATCTACTACATGCTAGATCTATATGGAAAACACTACGGACTTCCCATCAGGTCTTAGCACCACATCCTAGACATCATTCCACTTGATCAATTGGTACTCTTTGATCATAGTCTCCTTCCCTTTCTTCTTGGCTACTTCATAGCTGGAAGGCTTTGCATCAATGATGTCGCTCAACAATGTCACATAACTGGAGTGTGTCAGAGGCCTCTTTCTTTGTTTGGAAGTCTCGTCATACTATTCTTCATCTTGGATTATTTCTTGTGTCCAAGGTGGTCTTCATCTCTTGAGGTGGATCTACCGTTATCTTTATATTCTTCTGAAACTCTTTTTTTCGCCATGGTGTCTCTGACCCGAGAAGTTTCAGGTTCCTTTTCTGAACTGTCATTACTTGTTCTTCGGAAAGATATACAAGTCAAGTTCAGTTACATGATTAAAAACATCTCATAATTTCCAAAACATATTAATAGTGGTAAATATATGTCACATAGCCATGCAACTATTTTAGCCAATGCTACAACATTCATTCATATCCCGTACACATAGAGTAACTTCTATATGCCTTCTACCCCAATGTTATTAAGAATGTGTACTACTAATATGTCAGCAAAGAGGTTTCTATCTAGAAAAGTAGAAATAGAATGTTGTACAACATCATTGACTTCTTACCCATCATGTGCAATTCAGTAGTATAAATGCAAATACTCAAACATGCATAACACATCAACTAAATATAAACAAATGCACAACCAAACAATATCATGAAATGACAATTGAATACTTGTCTTTATTTGTTTGGAGGGTAGACTCCTTGTTGAGCCTTCAGCTTCATCATCTTCTTCATTCACAACAGCATCATTTCTTATCCAAATGCTAAGATGTATAAGAGGTTCTTCAAGAGTTGAGTCCTTCATATTCCTCATCACTTGAGGGATCTTCTTTGAATCGTGAGAGCTTGATCTTCAGTTGCTCCCATATTATTTTCTCTTATTATGAGTCGAGCTTCTTCTTGTGTGCACTCTTCCCAGAGTCTGCTGAAGGTAATCAACTTCCTTTTGGCATACATTCCTCGAATGAATGAATCCCATGATCTTGGGAGGCCATTCAAGGTGGTTATAACAATTTATTATTCTTCTTCGATTTCTTCGTCATAGCATCGAACACTTCCTTCTGGTGTCTTCAAGAATGACACATGAAGGATGAGATGATCTTTAATAGAATCTGCAATGATTCACTTGGCTCTAGCCTTAGCCTCATCTCCCTCTGGCTCTTAGAACTTGTTATCCACTTTTTTGTACCATAGTTGGATTAGCTGAGGAGCCGCCAATTGACAAACATGATAAATGTTTGTTTCCAATGTATTAGATGATCTGCCTTTGTGTCTAGCTAGTTTTGGCTAGTCAGTTTTTGTTTTGAATAATTATGACCATGGCCCCGCGAGGTTTGTAATAAAATGTGCTAGTAGGGTGTTTTGAGTGGTTCAGTTTCCTAAGACGTAGAATTTCAACTAAGGTATTCCAGGGAGTTTTTTTCCCTTGACAATTATGCTTTTCCTATAGCCGAGTATAATTGACGAGGTTTTCTCTCGCTTCCTCCAAAGCTGGAATGCCCGATTTTGAATTCTGGGCCTTGGGAGGTTATTAGAACCCAACTGAGTATATATAAACCTACTAGACATTGTTAGAATAGACTATGGTCATGTACTAAGTCACTAGGACCCTCAGAAAAAATTCCGAATTTTTTTTTATCGGACACGTCAAAATTTTTATTTTTAAATTTTTTAAATTTTCCCTAAGTTTTTAAATGGAAAAATTCAATTTGTAATAAGTTAGTCATCCGGAACCTGAATTCAGTGATTGAAAGCTCCAACCTTAAGCCAAAAATCATTCTTGATCATCCAACCAGCCAAATCCAAGTTTCAGGTCATCATTCAGCCACATAACTCATATTTCTCAAAAAAGTCAATTTGAGTAAAATATTGATTAATTAATAAAAATGATTATTTTGGAGAAAATCCAAATCTCTCCAAATTAATCCGAATTCAGCGAAATGAAATGCAGAATGACATGGCATCGGGCATTAATGATGATTGGAGTTAACAGAACTCGGCTTAAGTCAACATTCAGTGAGCATTGAGTCCTCAGCCACTTGGCCAATTCGCCTCCTTTAGTGATGACCACACTTGGGTGAGTTGGAGCTTGCTCATTGGCTTGGTGTTTTGATCAAGGTTGAACTGGGACTTGCACTGATGATCTCTAGGTATTGGCTCCTCCATACCTAGCTGGTGGCTCATCCAAACCTAGCAGGCGCCTCTTCCTTCAAGCTCACGCCCCTCTTCCTCAAGGAGGCGTCTTCACACATGTGGTTTCATTTGGTATTGGTTTTCAGTGCTTAGGGTTGGAGTGGGGGCGCCTTGCCCAGGTGGAGGCCTCCCCTCACTCTTAACTCTTCATCTTTAGGTCTGGGCTCTCAGTTATGTGACGAGCCGGTTAGGTCAGGGTTTTTGGTTTTAGGGTTTTGGTCTTCATTCATTGTATAAATAGAGGCTCCTTTAGCTCTATTAGGAGGGAACTTTTGGGCATAGAAACTCTGCAAAAGTTGTAATCATTATTTTATTGAATAAAGCTTTTCGACTTTGGAGGTCTATGGGATTGTTTCTTCATTGGTGGATATGTCTCTTATGAGGTGATTTCTTTCTTTGTTTTCAATTTGTTACTAATATGGTGAATCAAATAACTAGCTTTAGAAGTTTATTGTTAGAACATAAGATCTTCCATTTGCAGCTGTCAATTTGGATTATTATGCAAAGTTTATCTTAACTTAGATGAGTACAAGTATTCAGTTATATGAAGTATTGATCATGGTTTAATATTCATAGCATACTAGTTATTTTGTTTGAGCTCACTAGGTTTCGAATTTGATTGTCTTAGCAGATCTTGCCGTTTGGAGGAGGGTGCGAGCTCAGTTGCATCAATCTCATCTCCATCCTCATAAGAACTTTCTAACACTGTTGTCTTTCAGGATCTACAAAGTTGGGCTTTGTCCAAGAGGAAAAACATAAGGAGATCTTACTCCAAAGCTCCATCTTCAAACTTCTATCTCTACCCTTCTTTTTAAATTTTTTGCATTTGCTCATGAAATAGATCCAAGTTTCAATACTCATTATTCAGATCTGTTTTTAGGGCTTTTGCTGGATCTAGTTTCTTTCATTAGATCTAGGGAAAATTTATGCTTTGCATGTGAATGTTCAAAAATTTTCGAAGTATAAAAATTTTTCTAAATTTTTTTATATTTGCATTGTCTTTCTTACCATCTTTTAACAATATATGCTTGCTGATTTTTTACTTCTGTGACAGGTACAACGGAAATGCTGGCAAAATTCTGAAGAGTCAAGCCTAAAAAAAACCATAAATTCCCTCTTCTTCTTTCCCTCTTCTGCAAATTGCTCCAAGGGCCTTCCAGGAATAAGAAAAGAAGTAAAAAAGGCAGCAAAGGAAAGCATTGTAAACAAATTAATAAAGAGCAAGTGGGATTATGGCTCCCACACCTCTCTTCCCCCATTTGGGGGAAGCTTGTATCGTCTCCTCATTTTCATGCTTTGTTTCATAATTTGCTAAAAGTAGGATAGAATAGTTTCAAATTGTTAGAGTTGTGTTTTTCATTGAAGTTAGATAGTTTATTTCTGAAAAGTTCATCTTGCATGAAATAGAAAAGATTAAATTTTTTTCTTATTTATTCACTTAGCTAGTTTTATTTTTGTTTACTTTTTTGATATAATATTGCAAAACCCTAAAAATTATTAAAATCTCTTGAATCTCATCATAAGGTGAATCAAGAGTGCTCTCTATTGGAGAGTTGCTTTTTGTTTTCTTTTGATTTGTTACTTACCCCCATGCTTTCCCGATTAGGGCCTAAAAAGCCTAAAAGAGACTCTTGGGTAGTTTAGTTCTGTATTTTTCTTTTAATTTTAATCAATTAATTAACTAAGTCTCTTGAACTTGAAATAACCCAAGTCAAGAGCACTCTCTATCGGAGAGCATAGCTAGTTTGCATTCCCCTTACATTAGGCATTTAGTTTAATTAAGTCTCTTTGTCATAAGACAAGGTCAAGAGTGCTCTCTGTTGGAGAGTTTTAATTAATCTCTTTAATTAAAATTCTCAACTCACTTTCCCATAATTAATTAACTTCGTTGATCATCCTTCACCTAGTATGCTCTGCCGACTTTCGGGTTGGGCTCGTACTCAAAACGGTGAACAGACTTGCTAAGTTCGCACAAGAGAAACATAATAAAACTTAAACCCATAACCAACACATCGACGTTGTAGAGAATTTCCTAAGTTCTTCTTAGTAGAGGCGCCGGAACTCCCCGCTGTCTAAGATTCTTAGCTAGTTGGTTAATTTTCGCGATACTAGCCTGGGATACTGGGCGGGCCGTCATGTTTTCAACAGATTAAACTTGGAACATTTTCCCATCTCTTGAAAACCTTTCGCTGACACCATAAGCAAGATCACTTAAAATACTTAAAATATACCAAGAGCACTTGCACAACATCACATCCTTTATTTCAAGACTTAGATTTATTTCTTAAAGCATTGCAGAGCTCTGACTCCATAAAGGCACTGATCCTTTAATCTTTGCGTAATTGTTATATCTGGATCACTTGTCTTTGACATATTTAAATTCTTATTTGTGAATGCATCCTTATTTCGTAAAGTCTTGAATTATTGTTTATCTCTTAATCCTTGTGATAGCAATGTGGATTGCTTTGTCTTATGTGTTGAATTCATAATAAACAAACACATTTAATTACAGTAACTCCTAAACAACACCCATCTGCATCCATAACCAATTAAAACACTTTAACCACATTGAGCCATAGAAAAATCTTTGTTAGGGACTACCCCCTTGGCTTCGTTAGGAGTTAGCCTAAACGGAGGAGCTAGGAGTAGGTGACAGTACTTGGCTCTGTGCTTGCCCCCAAGGTCACACCTCTCCCACT
Source organism: Pseudotsuga menziesii (assembly GCA_001517045.1). Taxonomy (NCBI): domain Eukaryota; kingdom Viridiplantae; phylum Streptophyta; class Pinopsida; order Pinales; family Pinaceae; genus Pseudotsuga; species Pseudotsuga menziesii. The sequence goes on from LPNX010506358.1 coordinate 114,075, forward strand.
TTCTTAAGTGAGGAGACAACTTTCGGAAGATTTCTGCTGCTGCTGTGCAATCGGCGGACAACAGAACTTCCTTACTGAAATACTAATCCAAGTCATTTTCTTCAAGGATCATGGAGGTCCTATATTTCCATACTCGAAAGTTGTCAGCTTCACCAAGCTTGTCATCAAGCTGGGTGTGATTAGTCATTTTGAAATGAGAACCTCAAATGTAAATAGCAAAGATTTAGATCTTACCGATTTGAGGTGTCCAACCTGGTTTCAGAACTGGCTGATCTAGGGTTTGATAGAGAAACCCTAATTTTTCAAACTTGGACTTTCAAACTTCTGATTGGACAAAAAGATTGACCTCTTCAAGGCAAGCTGTCCAATGTACTCCTTTTTTGAAAACAGTGGTCAGAAGCTCCCGGGACAGTAAGCCCTAGTTTTCCAATTTCTTTTGCAGAAATGTTTGAAATTGATTCTGCTGTATCTCCGAAGTTTCAAATCATTACAGTTTGAAACTTCTCATTGAGATATCCTGATATGTCTTCTTTCCAACCCCACAGGTTAAAGCAAAAATGGATTCTCCAAGTGGGACTTATGCTGAGTTTCCCAAGGTGACTGTTCAGCATAGCGAAATTGTATGGACTGCCAAGTGTCATTGTTTCACATTCTGGGTCTGAAAAGTGTACCACAAAAACTAAAGTTCGTGCTCTACATGCAACATCTTGCGAAATTTTGTTTGGACCTTCCTAGCCCGAGATATAGCAAATCTCCCTAGTCACCTGTTTATGACTGCATTTTGGAGGAGGCTGGAACCCTGATTTGGAGGAACCGTGTCTCCTGAAGTATAGTGAATCTGAGGATGAAACTTTTACACAAGGTACAGCAAGAATTTCTCCTCGGCTTGTAAAAGTTTCGGCTTCTGAGCCTTCTCCAATATTGAGTTATAGCGAAAGTTCTAGAATGACTAAATTCAGTCTTCTAGGGTTTTCAGGCATGAAACCCTAATTTCCATTAGCTGCCATTGTAGATGTATTTCGGCTTCACAGTGAAACTTCTCTGATTCAAAAATTGCTACCACCAACAGATGCGCCCTAGTGAACTGAGTTAGCTTAGCCTTCCTTGCTTGATGATTTGTGGAGAGAACACCTTCAACTAGGAAACCCTAGTTCCCGCAGCTTCACAATGCCTTCTTTCAGAGAGGCTTTGATACCATGTTAGTTTTTCTTAAGATATGATTATATTATCTAGGATCTTTATCTGAAAGAATAACAAGTACAACAAAATGCATAAGATATAAAAGATACACAAGACACAAAGATTTTCATCGGGGAAATCATAAAGGAGAAAACTCGACAAACTTCTTCAGAATAGTAAGATGATCAAAAGCAGTAATAAGAAATGTTCGGCAACTATCTTTCTCTCCTTTTTTGACTGTCTCTCTCTCTCACGTGCCTTAGAGAGTGTGTGAGGTGTGTATAAATGAGGGAGATCGCTTCCCTATTTATACCCTTTCAAGTCACTGACCAAATATAACATTCGAGCCTACATGTCATCTCACATGGGGCCCACTTCTCCTAGAGAGACTACAAGTACATATTACATGATGTTACATTGGGGACTATTGCCCCGACTTACAACGGAGGTTGTACCTCAAGGTCTAGACACAATTTAGACACCCCGTAAAGGGGTAACACACATCCCCAGTGGGGGTACAACAACATACAATGCTAATATACATCAGAATATCTTCCGAAGTTACAAATACATCAACACAAATGTCACGTCCCCATCCATCATTCCAATCATAGGAGGTGGTAATTATGATTTTTAATATTCTAAATTTCTCCCCATGGGCCATAATATAAATTCATGAATGAGAAATGCATGTGCAAGTGCAAAGGTATAAAACACAACGGAAATAAAACTCGATTTACACATACATCATGCATAAACAAGTATATTCACACAAGAAGAAAATAAAATCATTTCACAATGATAGGCAAAGAGAATACTTATCTTTTAACAAAGAAGATCCAAGCAACTGGCTGTGTAAGAGCAATTTTCTACCCAACTATGGGTATCAACTGTAGATACCCCTCCAAGCTAGGATATGAGGCCTTCAAGGCAAAGGAGACACCTATAGGCTTTTCTCTCTCATCCTACAACTCATTTGCTCTCATGCTTAGCCAAACTGCCCACCTCTAAGCATTTACAGGGATCTCACTCAACCATCCCATCCATGGCACTCTTTTCTACTGCCCCACACAACACAAGGAAGACATTTCCCTTCCCTGCTCCAACCCTTACAGTGCTTACCAGTGTGTGCAAAAAGAGTCCAACCTACTATATGCTATTGGAGAACTTTCTGTAGCACTGATTCACGTCTTCTCAAGCATTTAGGAGTTGTTTCCCGCCGATGTGCACACCGTCAGCAGAAATATTTCGAATAACTGTCTCTTGAGGGGGGAGAGGTGCGGCCTTGGGGGAATGCAAAGAGTCAGGTGCTGTCACCTGATCTCGACTCCTCCGTTTAGGCAAACTCCTAACGAAGCCAAGGGGGGTAGCCCTACAAAGAGTTTCTAAGGCTCAAAAAGTTTTAAAGACATTTAAGTGTGTGATGTGGATGGGTGTTTTTTAGGAGTTTTTTTATAAAGACTTGCAATAAAAGGAACAAAGTGAACACTTGCAAGTAAAATTAGAAATAAACAACCATTTGATAATTGCACAATTAAAGGAAAGCATTCATGATATGAACAATAGATAAACAAAACAATGCTTCAGATAGATAAATTGATAGGGCCAGTGCCAGATGGAGTGCTTTGAAAATGTTTTGCAAGTGTACTAGGTAAATTTTAAGGATGAGTTGATTATTAAACGGGAAGGGAATCTCCAAGATATACCTTGCGGTACGGGAGATACGTTCGGATTCTTCGAAGAGTGGCTCAGCACGAGAAAATGTGGGCTAGATGGAGTCGTGGGGGGATGTTCAACACTACACCAACAAGGATGTAGCCTAACTGGACCCCACAGTCGCTTTCTAGTAGTTCCCGCTTTCTCTGAAGACTTTCCCCACTACTTCTCAGATTCAATACGCCGGATTTCCGTAATATTCAAGGGTTGTAAGTTTTATTAATGTGACTTGGATTAGAATGTGAGGATTTAAATCAAAGTTACATATATCGTGTCGGCGAATATATCGCCAGGGGTCTGGAATGAAACTTATCGGCAGCAACGGCGAAAATATCGGAAAATATCGACAAATGTCGTTTTGCATTAAAAAATACAAAAATAAACATTTTTTTCAATTTTTTTAACATCTAAAGCAACAACAACATCAAATAAACACATTTCCACATAAATATTAAAATACAACTCATATATAAGATGCATAATATGTCGAATGGTGGATCATGATCATATATCGACTATAAACTGAAAATACTGAAATATGTTCTTGATGGAATGATAGAACATCACATCAAATGATCAAAATAAATGTCTCTCAAGAGATGAATCATCATGAGTCATGACTCATGAGGCATGTAGAATCATAGTGTATAGAGTCTAGACATAGGACACCAACATAGTATGATAGTATCATAGTACAATGATAAAAATAGGAATCAAGTCATCAACTCCCTGAGGATGATCCTCTAATCAATCTACCCCTTTTACGGGTCAAGGGCACTGGCTGTGGCACCACTCTTCCTCTAGAAGTAGTAGGTGCTAGTGGTCGTGGAGGTGGTCTAGATGAGCCTGGGGTGAAACTAGAACCTCCAACTGCTCGAGTAGATGCTGTGGATGAGGGGGAGGTGAATGTGAGCTGTCTCCTCCCAGTCCCAACTGTATGACTCTGTGGAGGTGGTGGGCCACCTGGAGCTGGTCGACGCTGCAAATGAGTATCAACCTCCTCCTCAATGTCCTCATAGTCATAGGCATAGTCATCCTCTGGAAGTGGAACATCAGCATCCTCCTCTTCCCCCTCCTCCTCTGACGGATCTGCATCATCATCCCCCTCTTCCTCCAACCATTCAGGTGCCTCGTCCATCACAGGATCCTCCCTCTCCACCCTCCATTTGCTGGTAGTGTCAATGTCATCCAATGAAATGCCATCTGGATTGGGCACTTTCTCAATTTGTTTCACTTGCAACCTTAGATTGTAGTAGACATAAACCATGTCATTAAGGCGCTGAGAAAGTAACCTGCATTAGTATGAGATCCATAGTTAGGGGGTGATAAATGATGATAAATTCAAATTCAAAACTGTAATAAATTATATTTAAAATTAATAAAATTATAAAGAAGCAAAGATTATAAATTTAAGTTTAAACTTTAACATTTCTAAATTGAAAATTCTAACCTTCTGCGCTTCTTGGAGTGTATCTTCTCAAAGACACTCCAATGGCGCTCACACCCTGATGAGCTGCAAGTTTGACTTAGCACTCTAATGGCAAGTCTTTGCAACTCCGGGACTCTGCGACCATAGTTAGTCCACCACACATCTACAATTACAAATTACAATGTATTAAATATTTACCAAGTAAAAAACATAGAAATGAAAGGGTAATTAATTAAGAATCTAAGAGATCAAAATTTCAAAGTTTTAAACAAATGGTACCTGGCATCCTTGCGGTTCTATCCTGGACAGCCATGTCATAGCCAAAAGTGCCACCTGACATCCTATAGATCTCCATTTGTCTAGAAATCTCTGCTCGCTCAGAGGGAGTTAACACCATCCTCTGAACACACTGGAGAAAGCCATCCATGACCTCAGCATCAAACTGAAAGCCACATGCATAAGAGAAAGCAGGGTTGAGGTAGAGCCCTGCTGCATGAATGGGATAATGGAGAGTATTATTCCATCGTTCATCGATCACACTCCATAGTTCAACTCATCTTGTGAGTCCCACCTCCCCCTTGTCCTCATAGTAGTGATGGATAGCTTCCTTGGCCCTATCCATGGCCTCATACAAGTAGCCCTTTGCGGGCTTTTCACCATCAACCAAACGAAGAACCTTTATTAAAGGTTCACTGGTGGCACATACCTCCTCCAATCGTGCCCAAAAAGTCAAATCAAATTGCACCATTCGAGCAATGGCTTGCCCATCTTGTTTGGTGCTATAGACACAAGATG
>LPNX010506358.1:123124-167750 GCA_001517045.1 Pseudotsuga menziesii
ATGGAGGCATTGTCTGTGATAACCTGCACTACATTTTCAACCCCCACCTCCTCAACTATGTCATCCAAAAGACGAAATAGTAATTGTGCATCCTTCACTTGATCAGATGCATCCACTGATCTAAGGAACATAGTCCCTTTTGGGCAAGCAACTAGGAAGTTTAGAATGGTGCAACCTCTTGCATCAATCCATCCATCAGACATGATTGCGCACCCTGTTTTACTCCATGAGTTTTTGAACTCTATGAGGTACTCTTGTACCCTTTCAACTTCATTTTTCAAAAGTGCCCCCCTAATATCCTCATAGCCATGGCCTTTGAAGCTTGGACCACATGAAGCTATAGCATCCAACATAGGTTGATAATATATCGACCTTGAAGCATTGAAAGGTATGTTTGCATCATACCACCATCTAGCAATGCATTCCCAAGCAGCCTCCTTTTCCACCTTCTTCCGTTTGGCATCAATGGTGGGCTGAGCACCAGGGGTAGTGCGGGGTTGAAAGAAAGACTCAAGGCTACCACAGGGTTTTTTAAATTGGGATGTACTACTTCCAACACCACCAACTACAACACTTTCTTCCCTGGGAATGGTATAAGGATCATGGGCAGGGTTGGGAAAACTAGAGGATTCTTCAAAACTAGGGTTCCCCTCAAGAAAATTAGAGCTACAACTTCTCCCTATCTCTCTTTGCACCCTCTTGTTTTTGGATTTTTCAGCTTGGTAAGATTCAAGAAGACCAAGCATCTCAGCTCTCAAGTCATCAGGGACTTTGAGGCATGGTCTTACATTCCCCCTTGTACCAGCTAAGTGTTGTTTCAGCCTATTTATACCTCCCCCCCCAACCTCTTTCTGGCAATAGTTACACACAATTTTTCCCTCAACTAATTGACAATGTACCCATGCAACATCTTTTCTATCTTTCGGGGCCATGGCAAGCAATATAAATCTACAAATTAAAACCCTATTTTTTTTTAATTCTATGAAAAAAAAAACAACGCTATCAAACTTTGAATAGACTATTCCATACAAAATTAAATGAGTACAGACTACAATGCACATTTAGAGCATTTTTACATACCTTGAACAGTGCCTCCAAAATGCTCTAAATCTGATGCAAATGTCTCCAAAGAGATTCAGCCCACAAATTCTCCAAAATACTCCTTCAATCTCCTCTTCCAATTAGCCTAGGAACCAGCGCTAAGACCCTTAACAATCAGCACCATTAAACTTCAAAGATTCGAAGACACTCAAGCACATACTCGAAAACACTCGAATGAATAGTGTGAGTGAAAGAGAGGGGGTGGGGGTCTTTTTATAGGTTAATGATGTCTCTTTTGGGTGTCCAGATACATCCCCCCCAATCAACATTCCAAAAATAAATAAATAAACATTTTTTTGAGCCTCTGTACGGCTCCGTACGGACCGGCTAGTTTGATGAAAAAACTGGTTTTGAACCGGTTCAATGCTGAACCGGGCGATTTGGGGACCAACCCGGCCGGTTCGGTATCGAACCGGCCCAAAATGGCCAAGTGTCCCGATTTTGACCGGCCAGCTTCTGAAACCGGGTTGACCGACTGGTTTAGCCGGTTCCGGTCCGGTTTTGACAACACAAAAAGCTCAAGAAAAAGTTTGCATGTTAGCCAAAAATGCATATTTGCAAGTACTAAAACTAAACAAGGCTAGATCTAAGCTTTTGATAAACAAACTTTGAAAACTTCTTAGATCTATATAACAAGAGATAGAATGATAAGCTTGAAAATTTAGATCTACTTGTTATGAAGCACAAAAAAAAGAAAAAAGGTAACCGAAAAGAAATATTTTTTTGAAGTTTGAGGATGAAGAAAGAGGGTTTCAGGCCCTAGCTTGAACAAATTTGAGCATGGAGGGAACCTGTGAGACAAGAAACATTAGAAAAATATGGTGAAGAAAGATAAGATGCAACTGAGCTCCAATCTTTACTTCATGTTTGGTGATCTGCAAAGCTACAAAAACCCTTCAAGCAAGTGATTAAATCTAGTATGCATAAATCAAGTAAGAACAAAAGAGCATAAGTATAACTGAATACAACATGCAACTCTTATATCTTATATAACTACACATAAGCAAGCGAGTTGAAACTTCAAATTCCTACTCTATGGATTAGAACATAATCTTCTAAGCTAGAAAACACAGCATGCATAAACAATAAAGTAGCTACACAAATATCACCTCGGTTATAAGCCATTTATTCACCATGGAAGTTCTTGCACCATCAAATTGTCCTCCTAAGACTCAATTTTATTCATAAGAAAGATAGGAAATTACAATCATACGGGCAGAGGTCCTCTGCAAAATCATTCACCCTGAAAAGGGAGAAGAGACCTCTTATTTATACAAAAACCCAGCCCCAGGGGGGCACCAACCAGCTGAAGATCAACCCAGAGTTAAACTGAGTTCAAGTGAACTTGCCAGAAGTGGAACTGGAGAAGTACTGTAGAGGTAATTGACACCTCTCCCTCTAAATATCCACCAACCAACTACTAACCTGCCAACACACCAAAAACCCCACCAAAACTGAAGATGGACTTACCCCTTCCTCCACATGAGTGTACAGCATCTAAGTGACGTGAATAATTCTCACCAAGCCAACACTCGCTCACATGAAAGGAGGGTATCAACCTTTAAAACCATAATCCAAAGTTTTTTTTTCAAAAATAATGGAATACATGGGGGGTCCACCCACATCCCAATCGCATGCATGCAAGGGTTAGCGTGAATCCATGTTGACGTCACCCTCCTTACTTGAAATAAAACGTTAGCATTAGAAAGATACGATATACCATATATCGAAAGCTTACTATACAATAGTTTTTTAAATTTAATATATTTTCTTAAGTGGGGAGGGGTCCACCCTCACCCACTCACCATCCTCACATGCAAGCGTGAGTCTTCACTTCAAGTTGACGTCAATCTCCATCTCCACCATTTGCTTGATACACCATGGCTTGATATGTAATGGATATAATATCATGGTTTAATTTTATAATGAAATTTCTTAAGTGGGGAGGGGTCCACCCTCACCCACTTGTTATCACATATATAGTAGCCAGGCTACCATATTCTATTTTTCAGACACAGTACATTTTTTCAGCCAGATCTCTTACATATGAGATGCTAAGATGAGCAGTTTTGACGGGTCATTATTGTATTTGTGGACTATTGTACTCTCCCATGTCAGGACTGAGTCTTAGGACACTCAGATTTGAGGACCGATGTAGCCATTTAGTCATTACAGAGCAGTTATTAATGCCCAGATGTATATCAGTGCTTTCTCATTGGACAGATGATGTTTCAGATGGATTATATTGCATGATTATGACTCAACTTTTTATATTGTCTTGTGGTTATCATTGCTCTTATACTCATCTTTGTGACATGTATTAACATGTGGTGTCATGATCTGGCAGTCATAATAATATGGACTTGGATGTATTTGTATTAATGTCCCTACTCTGACTTTGAAGTTCCTAATCTATACTCATTGGTTTTACCCTCCTTAGGGAGAATAGAGGTAGTCATTCCCACCATTGTTTTGGCTTGCTAGTGTTGGCTTCATCATTCATTGTCTCCACCCATCCATTACCTTCCAGTTTAGTTTTCAACCCGATTGACTTCTTGACTTATGGCATGGAGGACCTTTTCCCCCGCTAGAATCTTTATTGGACAAGCCTCCCTGTTTATATTGTGTCTCGGCTCTGAGTTGGCGACAGAATTTGCCTTTGGTGAGTTGGATTGTATGCCTAAATCATTCTGGTCGGTTGTCCTGATGTTTAGCACTGTGCAGAACTCCCCCTGGTCACTTATTTGATCAATAAGGTCATATAGGACAAAAAGGCCATGGAAATAAAATTGATGATCCTACTGAAACTGGATCAAGCTTGATGTAGTCATGATGCCTAAGTTGAATAAGCATTCTCTAAACAACTCAACCATTTGTGAGGCACTGCCATTCCCTGTGTTGTTGTTTGTCCGGCATTGGTTATAGTGAGTATTCCCCTTCCATATCCAAAGTGTCATGATGTTAAGTAGGAAGTCATCCTTCGCCTTAGCCTTGTCAATTTCATCCTTCACCCTTCACTAGCAAATTGACTACAACTATGAAGTGAGTATAGTCTTGAAAGTTAGTCTGAGTAATAAGAAATAAAGCCTTATATATGTATTGGTTGATGTACCGCTGGTGAAATGACTGCTACTTGTTGTGATTGTTGCTTGAATGAGTTGTAGAGCATGTCTTAGCCTTATAACACTTGCAGCAGATGGATGATAGTATGAGTTATTATTGGTGTCTGATCATTTACAAATGGTTATATTGTTTATTGGATATGGTTGATGATTGAGTAGAGACCTGTGAGGGGTATGAGTATATACCCTAGATGGATTGGGACTCTTTGAGTCTAATGAGACAGTTTATCTCTAGTTACGGGCACTTGTAGATATGATCAGGCTCATTCTGCCTTTCTGATGCAGTTTTTTTTCACAGGTTGATATGTCTGAGCAGGGAGATGTTTTAGTTGGATCTCCTAGGGCGTTGTATGGGCATAGGGGGTGCGGCCACTTGTTCGTACCATAGTACCCCCATCCCAGAGAGCCTGGTGAGCTTAGTTTGACAACGCAGGAGCCCTAGGAGGCTGTTTTGGTAGGTTCACGTTTATCGAGGTAGATTAAAAAATGATTAAATGGCTATTGAAGAAATCGATTTGGGCTATTGAGGCAAGGAAATGACATGGGATGAGTCATAATGACGAGAGTGATGTCTTCCACACCTTCTCCAGCAGTTGCAGCACCTAATTGGGCCCACACCTATTTTTGGGCATTTTTGTATTATTTTTTGGAGCTTTTTGGAGGCTCACAATTTCCTCAAGGAGGCACAAAGTCAAAGGATTAAAATATTATATTATTTTATTGTGCCATGGGGACAACCAGAGGGAGTTAGTCAACACTCTATGGACTCACCATGTGCTTCATTTATTTCTTGTTGAGTGGGGTACCCTCTTTATGGGTGATTTAGTCCACTTTGGTACTTTATGGTTACATTGATCCATGTATTGTATGTTGAGCTCATCTCAACCATTGATTAGAACATTTTATCTTTTAATCTTAGCCACTCGTTTTGAAAGTGGTTAGGATTCGATTATGATTGTGGTTCTCTCATTTATATTTAAAGGAGAGAGCTTCTCATTTGTAGGGGGTCTTTATCTCTTGGATTTGAATAATAGAAAGATTTTTCTGTGGATATTTTCTATATCTGCTTTGCATCTGATGTTCTCAAATGGTGATTGGATAGTCTTCTGCTTCCTAGAATTGTGGAAATTCATGTGAGATCTATATTTTTTCTGCTATCATTGTCTTGTCTACAGGAGGGCGTTTTGGCTGAAGCGTTTTTGCAGGGGGACCTCAACTCGTTTGGTTATCTTCGTCTTGGATCAACGGGTTTTCATTAGTGTCATTGTGATCTATGATTACTTCTTTTTACTTTCCTATAGCATTTAGTTTCTTTATCTTGTTTTAGCAAATCTGATATTGTTGACGTTTGCTCATGCAGGGTAGGGGGCGCATTGGTGGCTTGGAGCTTACATCTGTCATAGAAATCACTTGGATCTTCCAGAATTGATCGGGATAGCAAGGATCATCACTGTTAAGACTTCTCCAAGCATTTCCAGGTATGATCCAACAGGTAATTTTCTTCTCTTTAACAAATTTGAATCCATTGTACTTGTTTTCCTTCCATTTTTCTGAAAATTCTTAAAATACTAAAAAACCCTTAAAAAATACTAAATCCGGGAACCGCCCGATCTTTGGCCAAACCACTGCTAGGTTTCATAGATCTAGCCTCCCCTTCACTGAATCTACTGCAACGCTGGTCAAATTCCTGCTGGTTTGACCTAGATCTGAATTTTGGTCTCAAAACTGCATAGCACCCCCACTAAAAATTTGACCTGCTAGGGTTTTGACTTTTCTGATTTCTGACTTCATAGACTAATAGATCGGGTCCCACACAGTCCAAATCAACCCCAACGCTATCCAGATTCATGACAGTGTGACCTAGATCTGAGTTTTAGACTGAAAACAGCCCTAGCGCCATCACTGAAAACTGGACCTTTCTAGAGTTTACTGTTTCCGAAATCTGACAAGCTAGGCTGATAGATCAGGTCCTGAGCACTCCAGAACACCCCTAACGCTGAGCTAGATTCAGCCTCCTTGCCCTAGATCTGAAGAAATCAATTTTTCACCCTCACATCCTCAATCATCAACTTTGATTTTTTCAAGATCTAAGTTTTTCCAAATTTCTCTGAACCAAGTGTGTAGATCAGCCCCTCCTGGTCCCATTTCACCTTCAACGCTGAGCTGATTGTCTGCTGGTGGCCTCAGATCTACAGATCTGTCTTCTCCAACCCTAGCGCTAGCCTTCCTTGACTAAATTTCTGCCCAAACTGAGCCATCTGGACCAAAACACTTATCTGGGTCCATAGATCAGGGTCTACCCTAGGTGGGTTTACCTCAACGCTGGGTGTATACTGACTCCATTGCCCAATGCACGAAAGGCACTAATCTCCCATCCTTAGCGCTAGCCCTGAATTGATCTCTTCCCCTTGAAATTGGATGTTCCTTGATGACTCAGACAATCACACCTGTTCACCTTCTTCATTGAGTCTGTCAGCCAGGTTCTAGATAGTCTCGACTATTTTCCTGCCCATCCTGCCTCGGTTACGTTTGTCAAGGCAAAGATCATCTTCTTTAGTTGCTAGTACCAAAACCCTAGATCTAACCATTTCCCCAAAGGTCATCCAATCATTGCTTTGTATTAGTCAATACATTGTTGAGGTCCTGATCCATCTACTGAATCCTATTGTAGATCTAGAGTTTCTGAACACCTTACACCTTACGTACCTCAAAGTGCTTTTGACCTGTTCTGGTGTCTAGGTCTGATCTCTCCTGTCGGGAGCAGATCCGGGTCTTCCCCGTTGTTGTCTTGGACTTAGATAACATAAAGCGAAGACTGCCTTGATTGACGTGACAACCATCCATTTGGGAGTCTAGGTAGTCTTGGTTCCACCTCCTTAGTTGCTTGCTCCTCTACCATCCATCCTGGATCCATCTTGCATAGGCAACTACAAGGTTGGTGATAACACCACTCACCATCTTTTCCACATTAGTGTGAGTCTTCACTTCACCCTGATGTCACTCTCCATTTATATTAATTCACCACTTCAAAAAATTATAACCCAAAGTTTAAGTTATAACTTTAAAGAGGGTAATAAATCCATGTGGGACCCATCCCATGTCACCATGTCACCATTTTTTAATTAATTTTTGACTTTTAAAAACTTTGACTTTTGTGCATTTCTTCATAATTTAGCAATTAAATGCCAATCTGATGCTCTATTAGCCAAATGATGCCTTCCAGGATGTTTTAGCTAGCCGAAACATAGTGAAAGTGACCCCTCAGGTAAATATGATGCTCCGGGCTTGAAAATGAGGCCAACCACGCCAAAAACGAACTCGGGATCACACTTTTTTTACATTTTGAATTTTTCCATTTAAACCATAAAAAATGACTTAAAAAACGGATTTTTTTTTTCTCGGAATTAGACGAAACTCTAGGGGGACCTAGTACATGTCCATACGACTCAATTCGAATGCCTAGCATGTTGAAAAACACTAACACAAAGGCTCTAATAACCTTGTAAGGCCGAAACACCAAGACGACTACCTCAGCTTTGGAGGTGTGAGTGAAAAACTCAGAAGGGAAAAAACACTCTGGGCTAGTCGGCTTGATGCTTAAGTTCCGGAAGCCGAGCCTTTTATAATAAATTAAATGCTAGGATATTTTTTCAATTTCCCCAAGGGGGTATGAACATGCATTTTACAAAAAATTTCGAACAGACTCATAGAAAAAGGCTGGTGGACTTCTGAACTCTGATCACGAACAAGTGTACTTGTTCAATACTCTGGTGGCTCATCGAAAATCCACTAAGTGCAAAATTAGTGGACAACAGGAGGATCAAAACAAAATGGTAAAGGTTCATATCTTGCCCAACCTCTATGCTCACCTACAACCATCTCTTTTCTCTCTAATGTATGCAATTCTCCTTCACAATTCAAATTTCTAGTTATTTTATGGTTTGGTAATGGAGAATGGAAATGGAATGAACAATCAAAGAAAAAAACTCTATGTAGTATAAAATTTGCATTAGAAAAATGGATGATAGACTCCAAAGGAGATGAGAGGATGGTGAAAAGACAACTCACATAACTTATGACCATATAAGGACTCTTACAACTGTCATAGAAGTATATTCATGGCATGCCTTCATAACTACATGAGAAGAATTTCCTCACCAACCTTACACATGCATTCAATGATTGGATTTAATAAGAAAAATGAAGTAATTAGCTCATTCAAGGCGCATGACAACAATTGGATGAGATCTAAGGTTGACACTGGCAATAGAGGGTTTAATCTCCCATAAGCTCCCTTTCTTCTTCCCCTCTATTGGAATCATAGCACCTCTAGTGCCCTTTACACAACCATCTTGGACCATTCTGTTATTTTCCAACATAATATTTACATAGCTTTCGATAACACATGACAAGCCAACCACATGGTCCATATAGAAATATTTACATTATACATGCCTACCGATTCACTAGTTAGGCTTTGGCCTTGAGATCCGCACTAGGAATCCATACTGGCATATTTACATCATTGACACAATTTTGGTTTAATACATTCTGAATCAAAACTGGGGGCATTACATCAAAATCACAAATGTAATCCTCATGCAATATGAGGGGTGACAATGAGTAAGTCTTCATGATTTAGATCTATTGACAATTAAAAGGAACCATAAACAACAAATCAACACTATAAATATTGATATCAATAGTCTCAACTTCACAAATGATAACCCCATGCTAGTAACGTTTGCTTAATTCTTCTCTTATTCATGTTAAAGTACGTCTCACAATAGATGTCCTCATTATATAAAATAACATATGTTTGGGGTACACCTCATCAAGTTGTTTCATATAGGTGAAAAATATATCACAGTTCACAAACTCTAGTCTTTTTACCTGCATAACATACTGCCCAGCATACGTTCCCGTAATAGTTGAACTTTGTCCAGAGGCCAGTAGTGCAATTGCAAAGATCTTCGAACTCCAGCTGCCAACCGTATTCTGACAACAACAAAAAAGTATATAATCTCAGGACAAATATTAAAAAATTCAAATAGACACAACTATGAAATCAATCATAAAACATCAAAACATTTCTATAGCTGCAAGGATGAATATGTACATTTTTCTCCTCCATTAATTCACATGCTATTTGGATAAAATACTAGGACATTGTTTTTCAATTTTCTCATAAACTATAGAAGGCTTCCAAGTACATTCTAATGGAATAAAACATCATAATCTCGGGACAAATATTAAAAAATAGAAAGGCACACAAATATGCATTCAAACATCAAACTTTTGGACATTCTTGGTGCTGAAATAATGAAATTGTATATTTTTTCTTCCAATAATTCACACCATCTGAATAATATTCGATATCTAATCATTTTCAATTCTCTCATAAATTGTGCAAGTGATCAAGGACGAAGGGCTTTAACTAGCTTTTATTTGTTTACATAATTACTAACTAGTCACCAAATCAGAATTTGTTTACTTAGCATAGAAAAGGATTTTTTTTTGAATGGATATACTCTCCATTTTAACAATCCCTAGAACTTGAACACACTCAATTGCATCATAAATGAGTCTCTTCAAAACTATGTTGCTGTCATGCAAATTTAATCCAATTGGATTGATCTAGAACCATTTTATTATGCAATCAAACATGGTGTTACCACCTAAGTTGTACTTGGTGGTGTTTTTTCAAGTGAGCCGACAAAGACTAACAAGTATTATTGTTCATTCTTCGGAGTTCAGAAGTCCGCCAATCTTTTTCTAGGAGATTTTTCAAAAGTTTTTGTAACACATTTTCATACCCCTTTGGGGAAATTGTAAAAAATGTGTTAGCATGGTCAATTTTATAAAAGGCTCGGCTTCCTAGACTTAAACATCAAGCCGACTAGCCGAAACTGTATTTTCTCTCGGTAATTATTGGTTGTTGAACAAACGACTAATAATTTCTGAGTTTTTCACTCCAACCTCAAAAGTTGGGGTAGTTGTCTTGGTGGTTAGGCCCCTTAGGGGGTTATTAGATCCTTTGTGTCAGTGTTTATAAACATGTTAGGCATTCAAATTGAGTCATATGGACGTGTGATAGGTCCCCCTAAGTTTTTGTTCAATTCCGAGAAAATTATTTTTTCCTGCAAAATTAGGCCATTTTTTAATGGTTTAATTAAAGAATTTGTAAGTGTAATAAAAGATGGGTCTAGAGTCTGTTTTTGGCGCAGGGATGCTTGCTTTCACACTCAAAGTATCCTCTTTACCCAGAGGCCACTTTTCATATGTTTCGGGCGGCTAAAACATCCTGTGGAGCATTATTTAGCTAACAGAGCTACAAATCAGCAATTTAATGCTAAAAGTGTAACAAATTAGCACCAAAGTAAAAAATCAAAGTCAAATGATGAGTGGGTGACATGGCAAGTGGACTCCCCATGGTTAGCAACTTAATAGGTATTAAGAGACATCAAAACTTTGGTTAAATAAAGAGTGGCGAATGTTTTGGTATTTGAGATGACGTCAACTACAATGAGTTTCACGCCAACTCCATAAGGGTGCGATTGCATGTTTAGGTGGACCCCTCTTCATGTGTTGAGGTATTAAACCTTGGGTAAATTAAGTTATAGTGTGGTAATATCGCATATGTTTTGAGGGTGACATTATTTTTTGGATTGAATCGCACGTGGGTGGTTGGTTTCGGCGTTTTGGAGATATCGAGTAGTTGGGTGTGTTAGCGCATGATGGATGGATGGGTGAGTTGGGTGAGAGATGTTGACACTTGAATTTTTTTATGTTTCAAAAAAAATTTCAAAAAAGATTTGGATGTATATAACAAAGGTGAAGGAAGGATTTTTCCCTAGCAAAATAGAGACTATGTGACCCTGTGATATGACTAGGAGCGGAGGCAAAAAGGGGCTAATAGACGAAAAAGCGGAAGATGCGCGTGGCATGGGGCCCAGATATAAGGTCGGAAGTGAAGAAAAAGAAATGAACAACGGAGATTAAGTTGAAAAATATCGGCGGCTAGCAAGTGATCCAGAGCATGGAGTCGTGCGTAGGATAAGGGAATGGAGCAATAACGGATTCTAAACCGCTTTCCACGTGGATCTTTCTGGTGAAGTCCGTTGAGGAAAGCAGTGAGGAATAAATTGCTAATAAAGGTTCTCGAAACCGGGTTTTATATGTGGTATAAAGGACCGTTGGTTAGTCAAAATGGTTATTTTGTCTTGACGCAGTGAAAAAGGTGGGACACCAACAGCGCACTGGTCTCCATTTCCGGTCGTTCTCTACTCACCATATAGCTATGAAACATTTTTTATTACTAGGTTTGTTGTTATGGAGAAGGGTCAGGGTTCAGTTCTCCTCTGTAAACTTTTGAATAGTAAGGAAGAGTTCATAGTCGACAGAGAAGGGAATGTTTTCGACCCGGTTCTGTTTGTATGCAGTATCTCTCAGTCCAGGAAATGATTATGGGAGTTTAAAACAAAAGGAGATGATGTTTTAAATGTTGTTGGTTCTTTCTTGTATCATTTTTCAATTGAGCAGACTCTACATTTCCCTAAATCTGTGGAATGGTGTGTCAATAATTACTCTCTGACTGAAAGAGTAATTATGAACAGTATCACTACCAGAATTCTACGTCAAATTAATGCAAGAGTTGTCCATGAAGTCTTGAATGTACCTGAGAATTTTTCGGAAAACCCTGATATTTTCAGTGAGGAAGCTCTTGTCTGGTTGTATAGGAGGTGTGTTATCACATATATAGTAGCCAGGCTACCATATTCTATTTTTTAGACATAGTACATTTTTCAGCCAGATCTCTTACATATGAGATGCTGAGATGAGCAGTTTTGACGAATCATTATTGTATTAGTGGACTATTGTACTCTCCCATGTCAGGACCGAGTCTCAAGACACTCACATTTGAGGACCGATGTAGCCATTTAGTCATTACAGATCAGTTATTGATGCCCAGTTTTATATCAGTGCTTTCTCATTGGATAGATGATGTTTCAGATGGATTATATTGCATGATTATGACTCAGCTTTTTATATTGTGTTATGGTTATCATTGCTCTTATACTCATTTTTGCGACATGTATTAACATGTGGTGTCATGATCTGGCGGTCATAATTATATGGATTTGGATGTATTTTGTATTATGTATTGATGTCCCTACTTAGACTTGGAAGTTCTTGATCTATACTCATTGGTTTTACCCTCCTTAGGGAGAATAGAGGTAGTCATTCCCACCATTGTTTTGGCTTGCTAGTGTTGGCTTCATCATTCACTATCTCCACCCATCCATTACCTTCCAGTTTTGTTTTCAACCCGACTGACTTCTTGACTTATGGCATGGAGGACCTTTTCCCCCGCTAGAACCTTTGTTGGACAAGCCTCCCTGTTTATATTGTGTCTCCGCGCTGAGTTGGTGACAGAACTTGCCTTTGGTGAGTTGGATTGTATGCCTAAATCATTCTGGTCGGTTGTCCCGATGTTTGGCACTGTGCAGAACTCCCCCTGGTCCCTTGAGACGTTGTTGGCTAAAACTGAAAGCTCATGTACTACCTGCATTGGAAATATTTTATATGCGCCCATGGAAAATGAAAATGCTAAAACTGTGTTTCTTAACATATGTGAAAAAGGGAAAGAGCAATGAAATGCTAAAATACCCCTTGAAGGGTAATAAGAAAAGGTCCAAAAAAGCAATGGTTAAAAATATGCTATATCCAAATATTGCTGACCTTATAAATATAAATATGTCCCGGATGAAAGCTGCGATTAGCTGTGCTTTTAAGCACTGGTGAAGTCCCAAACGGTCATATAGGCCAAAAAAGCCATGGAAATAAAATTGATGGTCCTAATGAACTTGGATCTAACTTGATGTAGACATGATGCCTAAGTTGAATAAGCACTCTCTAAACAACTCAACCATTTGTGAAGCACTACCATTCCTTGTGTTGTTGTTTGTCCGGCATTGGTTGTAGTAAGTATTTCCTTTCCATATCCAAAGTGTCATGATGTTAAGCAGGAAGTCATCCATTGCCTTAGCCTTGTCAATTTCATCCTTCACCCTTCACTAGCAAATTAGCTACAACTATGAAGTGAGTATAGTTGGGAAAGTCTAGTCTGAGTAATAATAAATAAAGCCTTATATATGTATTGGTTGATGTACTGCCAGTGAAATGACTGCTACTTGTTGTGATTGTTGCTTGAATGAGTTGTAGAGCATGTCTTAGCCTTTTCAACACTTGTAGCAGATGAATGATAGTCTGAGTTATTATTGGTGTTTGATCATTTACAGATGGTTATATTGTTTATTGGATGTGGTTGATGATCAGATAGAGACCTGTGAGGGGTATGAGTATACACCTTAGATGGATTTGGACTCTCTGAGTCTAATGAGACAGTTTATTTCCAGTTCCGGGCACTTACAGATATGATTAGGCTCATTCTGCCTTTCTGATGCAGTTTTTCTTCACAGGTTGATATGTCTGAGAAGGGAGATGTTTCAGTTGGATCTCCTAGGGCGCTGTATGGGCATAGGGGGTGCAGCCACTTGTTTGTACCATAGTACCCCCATCCCAAAGACCCTGGTGGGCTCAGTTTGACAACGCAGGCACCCTAGGAGGCTATTTTGGTAGGTTCATGTTTCCCGAGGCAGATTAAAAAATGATTAAATGGCTATTGAAGAAATTGATTTGGGTTACTGAGGCAAGGAAATGACATGGGATGAGTCATGATGATGAGAGTGATGTCCTCCACACCTTCTCCAGCAGTTGCAGCACCTGATTGGGCCCACCCCTATTTTTTGGGCATTTTTATATTATTTTTTGGAGCTTTTGGGTGGCTCACGATTTGCTCAAGGAGGCACAAAGTCAAAGAATTAAAATATTATATTATTTTATTGTGCCATGGGGACACCCAGAGGGAGTTAGTTAACACTCCTTGGACCCACCATGTGCTTCATTTATTTCTTGTTGAGTGGGGTACCCTCTTTATGGGTAATTTAGTCCACTTTGGTACTTTATGGTTATATTGATCCATGTATTGTATGTTGAGCTCATCTCAACCATTGATTAGAACATTTTATCTTTTAATCTTAGCCACTCATTTTGAAAGTGGTTAGGATTCGGTTATAATTGTGGTTTTCTCATTTCTATTTAAAGAAGAGAGCTTCTCATTTGTAAAGGGTCTTTGGCTCTTGGATTTGAAGAATGGAAAGAGTTTTCTGTGGATATTTTCTGGATTTGCTTTGCATTTGATGTTTTCAAATGGTGATTGGATAGTCTTTTGCTTCCTAGCATTGTGGAAATTCATGTGAGATCTATACTTTTCTGCTATCATTGTCTTGTCTACAGGAGGGCGTTTTGGCTGGAGTGTTTTTGCAGGGGGACCTCAACTCGTTCAGTTTTCTTCGTCTTGGATCAGGGAGTTTTCATTAGATTCATTGTGATCTATAATTACTTCGTTTTACTTTCCTATAGCATTTGGTTTCTTTATCTTGTATTGGAAAATCTGATATTGTTGACGTTTGCTCATGCAGGGTAGGGGGCGCATTGATGGTTTGGGGCTTACATCCGTCATAGAAATCACTTGGATCTTCCAGAATTGATTGGGATAGCAAGGATCATCACTGTTAAGACTTCTACAAGCATTTCCAGGTACGATCCAACAGGTAACTGTCTTCTCTTTAAAGATCTGAATCCATTGTACCTACTTTTCCTTCCATTTTTCTAAAAATTCCTAAAATATTAAAAAACCCTAAAAAGTACTAAATCTGGGAACCGTTCGATCTTTGGCCAAACCACTGCCGGGTTTCATAGATCGGGCCTCCCCTTCACTGAATCTACTGCAACGCTGGTCAAATTCTTGCTGGTTTGACCTAGATCTGATTTTTAGCTTGTAAACTACATAGTGCCCCACTGAAAATTTGACCTGCTACGGTTTTGACTTTTTCTGATTTCTGACTTCATAGACTGATAGATCGGGTCCCACACAGTCCAAATCACCCTCAACGCTGTCTAGATTCATGGCAGTTTGACCTAGATTTGAGTTTTAGACTGAAAACAACCTTAGCGCCTTCACTGAAAACTGGACTTTTCCGGAGTTTACTTTTTTTCTGAAATCTGACAGGATAGGTTGATAGAATAGGGCTTGAGAACTCCAGAACACCCCCAACTCTGAGCTAGTTCCTGCCAGGTTTCCCTAGATCTGAAAAACTGACTTTCACCCTCCTAGCCCCCCTCATTAGATTTTGACTTTTCCAGGTCTGATTTTTCCTGCAGTTTTCTGATTTGGGTTTGTAGATGGGGCCATCTTGATCTCATTTCCCCTCCAACGCTGAGCTGATAGTCTCCTGGTGGCTCTAGATCTGCAGATCTGCCTCTCCAAACCCTAGCGCTAGCCCTCCTACTGATTTTCCTGTAACCTGAATCTTCTGGGCCAAATTATTTTCTGGGTCCATCGATCAGGGTATATCCCAGGTGGGTTCACTGAAACGTTGTGCTGATATTGACTCCATTGCCCAATGCACGAAAGGCATTGATCTCCTATCTCTAGCGCTAGCCCTAAATTGACCTTACTCCTGTTCTCTTTGCCAACATCCCTTGATAACTTAAGTTACCTGATACTTTCATATCTTTCACTGAGTCTGTCTTCTTGGTACTAGACAGTCCCAACTCTGTCCTTGCTCACCCTCTCACAGTTACGTTTCCCAAGACAATGGTCATCTCCATCACTTGCTAGTACCTAAACCCTAGAGCTAGGGTTTCCATTTACCTTACACCTTATGTACCTCAAAGCCACATTTGATCTGTTCTGGTGTCTAGGTCTGATCTCTCCTGTCGGGAGTAGATCCGGGTCTCCCCCGTTGTTGCCTTGGACTTAGATAACATAAAGTGAAGGCTGCCTTGATTGGTGTGGCAACCATCTATTTGGGAGTCTAGGTAGTCTTGGTTCCACCCCCTTAGTTGCTTGCCCCTCTACCATCCATCTTGGGTCCACCTCACACAGGCAACTACAAGGTTGGTGATAACAGGTTGTAAGCCTAAGGATAGAAAAGTCTTCTTATCAAAGATTTTGAAAACCATCAATCAGTGGAAAACCTTTCTTTACCCCTGGATGTCATTTTTTTCCGAGAAGTTCAGTTAGTCTTATCTATACTGAGTCAAATATTGGGTTATTATAATGATAAATCTGTAACTGAAGTTATGTTGGGTTTCTTGTTAAGAATAAGTTCACCAGAGCCAAAGTCAAACCAAAATTTGTTGTCTTGGTTTAGATGAGTTCTTAGCCGATGTAATTCATTCTCAACTAGCAGATTTTCCTAAGTTGAGGCATTTCAGGTACTAGTCATATTTGTTGAACATGTTACTATGCTCTAATGTGTCTGAGTTACATTTCATCGATACGATTTTTTCTCCTGGGCTTCCCAAGCAAATAAATGTGTTTGAGTTTGTCAATAAAATCATGGCAGAAGTATATAGAATCATCTTTGATATGGAATTTCCTAGAGTTCTGGAGGAAATGAAGAATACCTTGCATCCTTCACCAGAGAGTTGTACAAGAGATTGGTTTTTGTACAAAGAATTTATTGTTATTCGCCTGTACGGTTTCACTGGAGCACCCTACAAGTTGCCTACTTTCTTGGCTTCGAGGATTTTTGCACTTGAATTCATTAGACAGAGATTAGGTTCAGAGGAAGAGCATTTTGGCGCCTTTAAGAAATCTTTAGATGTAAAGTTTCCTCTTAAGATTGGTCCATTCATCTTTAAGAGTAATGTTGCATTATCTGTAGTTGAGAAATTGTTGGAAGTTATGGATTTCCAGAAAATGGAAAGATTAAGTTATGATCCACGTCAAATTATATCTCAGAGAAGGCAGCAAAACAAGAACAAAGCCTTTGAACAACAAATGATAGAAGGCATGGATAAATTTGCCAATCTGTTAAGTTTCAAGCAGGATCGTGAAAAGATTAAAGAAGAGATAGTGGAGATTGATGTGGAGAGAGGAGACGATTTGGCCTTGATAGTTCAGACACCTTCCAATTCTATTTGAGTGAGTAAGAGAACCCTTTCAGAGATTGATATAATGGACGTTGATGATGAAAATTCAAATAAAAAAATGAAGACACAGTCTGAAGGAGAAATAATTAGACAAGATGAACATAATTTGGATGATTCAGGGAAAAATTTTCTTTTACAACAACAGCCTATACAAATACACCAATATTCTTTTGTTGGTGAAGATAACACGGAGTCGGACTCTAGATACAAATCGAAGTTTGATTTTGTTTCAAGCTATGCGGAGAAAAAGAAGCAATCTTTGAATGAAACGCAAAATCTTTTTCCCCAGGTGAGAAAATTAACGGATTAACAACTTTCGTTGATTTCCACTAGGGATCTAGAGAGGAACACCTTGAAATTTGTTTTGGTAAGTGACAAAAAAGTATCGGAGATGGATTTTAGATTGGATAATATCGGTGTCCCAGATAAAATTCAACTTCATTGACAAACTGGCAATGTATTATACTCTGATCTGTTGCAATCTACCTTGAAAATTACAAAATTGCAATCGGTAATTGAAAAGTTGGAAAACCAACTTAGACAAGAAGAGTTGAAAATAAAGCAAGTTTAGTTCAAATTAAGAAGTTACAAACAGGAATCATAGTCTTAGGATTTGAACATAATAATATTTAAATGACTAAAAAACTTTTGGAAAAGAAAGAAAACGCCATTCAAGCACTCAAGAAAAAGCTAAAAGTCCCAGGAGACAGCATGTTCAGTTGTTTGAGTTGGCGGTATTGCAGCAGGAAAAAGAGAAAATTCATCAAGAGATGATGGACTATAAAGGGAAAGTGTTGAAATTACAGGAAGGAAATCAGCTTGGGAAGTTGAAAGATTAGGATTGATGTCACAGATTTCAGTATTGAACACAAATTGGAGGGAAGAAGAGCAAGTGTTGGAAGAATTGATGAGTCAACCTCTGATTCATAATGAGGACCAGATGAATGAGTCTCCCGTTGAGGAGATATCAGTCGCCATGCCGCAAATCAACCTAAGAGAAGGAGAAACAAAGAAATGAAAGAGGAGAATCATAGACCCAAATAAGAAATGGCTCAAAACATGGAAGAAAAGAATAAAATTTTAAATGAGAA
Organism: Pseudotsuga menziesii; assembly: GCA_001517045.1. Taxonomy (NCBI): domain Eukaryota; kingdom Viridiplantae; phylum Streptophyta; class Pinopsida; order Pinales; family Pinaceae; genus Pseudotsuga; species Pseudotsuga menziesii. The sequence goes on from LPNX010506358.1 coordinate 141,504, forward strand.
ACAAATTACAAAAGAAGGTCAGTGAATTAAACGAAAATGTAAGAAGCAAGACACCATTACAGGGAGCTAAGCATCTTATATGGGATGCATTGTCTGTGGAAATTACAAAGTTTACACCTTATTTGAATTATGTAAATGATAAAAGCTTGATAGTAGATATGGCCTTCCAAAGATGCAAGGTGGTTAATGAAAATTTGGATAAGAAGCCATTGGATATAGAGTAAAACACCATTAATTTCTTGAATATTTTGATGTATGAAGATATGCAGGAAATAGGAATTAGAGATCGACTTTCCATTATTTTATGGGCTAGGAGATTTATTAGTAAGCATAATCTTGTCAAGGCTGTACAAGAAAAGGCAAATCAGATGCTTCTTCAAATTAGAGATTTCAAGCAAATATTTCAAAAACTCTTTGATGACGGTCTTCCTTCTTTATGGGATAGCGATGGAAGGTTACTTTCTCAGGAACAATATCATAATCTGTTGGTACACAATCGTATGGATCATTCTAAATTTGAGGATTTAACCAAAGGGTTGTCTGGGAAAGTCATCATTGAAATACTAACAGATGATTTTGAAATATTTGATTGGTTTTTTATTACTCAAAGCAATTTGCCACCTATTTCTTCTGCTTCATATGTGGAATTGGAAGTGTCAATTAAGGAAATGATGGACTAAGACATCCTGAACCAAGAACAATGGAAAGTCATGGAAAAGTTCAGAAAGACCAAATATAGATTACATCAATGATGGAAAAGTGTCGCAATTCAAAGGAGTAGTTCAAGTACCTCATCTGGCATGCCATATGGATCTTTTTAACTTGTTATTTAGAGAAAGTTTGCAATTAATAGGTTTGTTACCAACTTTTTGTAGCATAGTTGGGTTACCTGAGGAGCCGCCGGTTGACAGACATGTTCAATGTCTAATTCCAGCGTATCAGTTGATCCATCTTTATGTCTAGCAAATATTGGCTAGTCAGTTTTTCATTTGAATAATTTTGACCATGGCCCCGTGGGGTTTGTAATAAAATGTGCTAGTAGGGTATTTTGAGTGGTTCGGTCTCCTAAGACGTAGAATCTCAACTAAGGTATTCCAGGGAATTTTGTGCCCTTGACAATTATGCTTTGCCTATAGCCGAGTATAATTGACGAGGTTTTCTCCCGCTTCGTCCAAAGCTGGAATGCCCGATTTTGAATTCTAGGCCTTAGGGGGTTATTAGAGCCCAACTGAGTGTTATAAACCTACTAGGCATTGTTAGAGTAGAGCATGGTCTTGTCCTAAGTCAATAGGACCTTTGAATTTTTTTCGAAATTTTTTTTTGAACGGGTTAAATTTTTTTTTTTTAATTTTTTAATTATTTCCCTAAGTTTTTTAATTAATTTTTCCATAAATTAAATGGAAAAATCTTATTTGTAATAAGTCCGTTATCCGGACCCCAAATTCAGAATAGGACCTTTAAATTTTTTTCGAAATTTTTTTTTGAACGGGTTAAAATTTTTTTTTTTAATTTTTTAATTATTTCCCTAAGTTTTTTAATTAATTTTTCCATAAATTAAATGGAAAAATCTTGTTTGTAATAAGTCCGTTATCCGGACCCCAAATTCAGTGATTGAAGGCTCTAAGCTTAAGCCAAAAATCATTCTTGATCAGTCAGCCAGTCAGATCCAACTTTCAAATCATCAATCGGACACATAATGCACATTTTCTCAAAAAAAGTCATTTTTGGGGAAAAATGGAGTTTTTATTAAAAAATGATTATTTTGGAGAAAATTAAAACTCTCCAAATTAATCCAAATTCAGCGAAATAAAAGGCTGAATGACATCTCATTGGGCATTTATGATGATTGGAGTTATCATAACTCAACTTCAGTCAACATTCAGTGAGCAATAAAGTTATATTCAGTTAACAGGTTTGTCATCTCCAGCTAAACTCCCGAATTTGATGAGATGGAGAGCACTCATTGGTTTGATGATTTGATCGAGGTAAAGACTGAAGATTACATTGGCAATGGCTCCTCCAGACCTAGCAGCAACACTCCTTACCTAGCCCACGCCTCTCATCAGATGGTTCACGCCCCTCTTCCTCATGAGGGCGTCATCCACACGTGTGGCTCCTTCTGTGGCTTGTTTCCAGTGCTGAGGGTTGGAATGGGGGCACCTTGCCTAGGTGGAGGCCTCCCCTCATTCCCAGCTCATCTTCTTTAGGTCTGCTCTCTCAATGGTGGCCAGTTTGGTTAGGTCTGGTTTTTTGGTTTTGGGGTTTTGGGTTCTTCATTCATTGGATAAATAGAGGCTTCTTTAGATCTATTCGGGTGGATCTCTTGATTGTAAACTTACTCTGTAAGATTTTGTAATGGCTTATGCTCATCTTCTGGAATAAAATCAAGACTTTGGAGGTCCATGCAGCAGTACTTGTGGTGAATGAATTTGTGAGGTGATTTCTGTCCATCTATTTTATTTGCAATGCTCATATATGATATAATCAATTAGTTTTATAAGTCTACTGTTTAGAACGTAAAATCTTCCATTTACAGTTGTTAAGTTGGTTGATTGTGCTATTTTATAAAAGATTTCATGAGCAAGACATATTCAGTTATATTAATGTTGATGAGTCTTTATATTTATTAGCATGCTAGTTGGTTGATCTCACTGGGTTTTGTCAAGTGTTTTGATCTTGGACAAGATCTACTATCTTGAAGAAGGGTGTGAGCTCGGTTGCATCTAGCTCATCTTCAAGACCACAAGTTTTTCTTTTAACACTGGTTTCTCTGCAGGATCTACAATAACTTGGATTCTTCCAAGAAGAAGGCTTTAAAGAGTCTTGTTTACTTCAAGTTCCATCTCATAAAATTTTCATAAGTTAATGTTCTTTGCTTACCGGTCACTTAGGAAGCCCTAGTTCACTTTTTTCAACCTTTAGGCTTCCTCCCCATTGCCTTGTTTGGCTTGCCTTTACTTCTTTTTCTTCGCTGCCCTCTTTTGACTTTAGTTTGCAGCCCCTTTTCTTTAGTTTGGACAGCTTTCTTTTGCTCTAGTTTTGGCCCCTTTTTGCCCTAGTTTTTTTTCCTATCTTTCTCCTTTTTGGACAGCCTTCTTTTGATTGTTCGCTGTCCTCTTTTTTACTGTTTTGCAGCCTTCTTTTTGCTTTTGGACAGCCCCCTTTCTCACCTTTAGGACAGCCCTCTTTCCCATCTTTTCTCTCCCCTTTTCTTTGGTTTTTCTCCTCTCTCTTTCCTCTTTTTTCATTGCTGGTTTTTGTCCTCTTTTTCGAGAATTTAGTTTGCAGTTTGTCTTTAAAGTCTTAACTAATGCATAATGTTTAAACTGTTTTAAGCTCTTATTTGCAGGAGGAATCAAGAAAAGCCCAAGGGCTAGAAGCAAGCAAGAGAGAAAGCAAGAAGTGCAAAAAAAACAAAAAGACAATTTCCTCTCTTCTTCCATCCCTTTCTTTCCCTGTTCTTCCAAGAAAAGGCAAAGAACAAGGCATCAGAAAATTGTAGATTAATAAAAAGCGAGTGGGATTACGGCTCCCACACCCTTCTTCCCCCATTTGGGGGAAGCCTGTATCGTCTCTCTTTCATGCTTTCCATTTTTATTGCTAATGGTAGAATAGTGTAGTATAATCATCTAAGCTTAGTCAAAATAGTGCATATTTGATTAGTTTGTTGTTCATAAAAAGTGAGTTAAAAAGTTTTATTTGATCATTCCAATCGAATGTGGCATCATTTCTCTTAGAATACTAATTGTTAGATTAGCTAGTTTTGATTCATTAATTAAGTTGATCGCTTTATATCTTAAGTTTGTATCTCTCCATAAGTAAATCAACTTTTTTAAAGTAAAATCTCTTAAATCTCACCATAAGGTGGATCAAGAGTGCTCTCTGTCGGAGAGTTTAATAAACCGTCTTCACTTTATTTTCGTGCATCATTTTGTTAATCAAGTTAATCAATAAGTAAGACTCTTGAACTTGCAGAAACACAAGTCAAGAGCACTCTCTATCGGAGAGCATCATTAGTCTTGCATAATCGTTGCATTAGGCATCTAGATTAGATAAGACTCTTGAACCTTTGTCATAAGACAAGGTCAAGAGTGCTCTCTGTCGAAGAGTTTAATTAATTGACTTAATAAAATCCTTCAACTCACACTCCCTCTAATTAATTTACTTCGTTGATCTCCTTCACCTAGTATGCTCTGCCGACTTTCGAGTTGGGCTCGTACTCAGTACGGTGAATGGACTTGCTAAGACCGCAATAACAACATAATTAAAAAATTTTACCCCATAACCAACGCACCGGCATTGTCTCGATAAAATACTCAGGTAGTGGGAAAATTCCAAGTGTGCGCGTCGGGCAACCCAATCTGGACACAGTTGGTTAAGTTATTAAACATCTAGCTGTGATTCCAAACAAGTCTGTCATGTCTTCGAACAGAGCCACTGAAGGTATTTCCGGTTAGGATTTACAAACACCTTGAGCAAGATCACCATTAAAATCCTTAAAACTTACCAAGAACAATCGCACAACCTAACATTCACTTTAAATTCCAGACTTGTGTTTATTTATTCAGCGCATTTCAGTTTCATCGACTCCATAAGGCACTGGTCCTTGTTTTGTTTTGCATAATTATATGATCAATTGTCTATGGCTTAATATAATCGTTATTACTGAATGCATAATTGATGTCTAGAATCTAATTAAATCTTCTAATCTCTCATTTGCAACGTGGATTGCCTTTTTGGTCTTGTGTCACATTCATAATACAGTAAAACACCTTCTAATCATAATAATTCCTAAAAAACACCCATCTGCATCCGCAACCTTCAAAAACACTTTAACAACTTAAGAGCCTTAGAAAACTCTTTTGTACGGACTACCCCCCTTGGTTTCGTTAGGAGTTAGCCTAAACGGAGGAGCTAGGAGTAGGTGACAGTATCTAGCTCTGTGCTTGCCCCCAAGGTCACACCTCTCCCACTTTCTCAAGTGAGGAGACAGCTTTCATTAGATTTCTGCTGCTGGTGTGCAATTGGCGGACAACAAGGTTACTAAAAATTAGGAATTTAGTTACAAGAACTTTGTGTAACAAGTGATTTGTTAATCTTTCGCTCAAGAAGCTACTTTGTATATATTTTGAATTTTATGATGTATTGGGGGTTGGATCCCAAAGAAAGAAGCAGACAGCTGTGAACAATATTTTTTGATCTTTAATATAATTTAGCAGAGAACAGAGAGGTAGAACTTTTCTCTGAAACGAAAATTCCTATGGCAATAATTCTAAGTTTGTGGTCTTCTTTATGTGATTGTTTTATCTTTATCTCAGTTTTTTCATTATATGTGTTTCTTCTTAGTATTGAATTGAGAACAAATGGTTTGGAATTCCTTTGTGGTGCTCCAAATGCATGCAATTGAATGCTCATACTTTTTTGTCTAACATTCCATTCAAATTCCTCCATAGCTTGATGCTTTGATGTAATGGGTTGTTTTTCTTGAAATCTGTTACCATCTTACAACGAAATTTATGACTGAAAATTGTTGCCTTCCTTACTTCTGAGTTGTAGATTGTCTATTCCCTTTATCTGCAAAGCTGAATATCTACTGATCTTATCCATTATATATCAAAACCTGTTGTGATTCATGTTTGAAAATTCTAGCCATTGTGTTGAAAAGAAAAGTTACTACTTTAGTGACCTTGAGTGGTAATTTTGTTAAGGGAGCCCCCTTTGACCGAAAAGGCTAGTTTTTGGCCTAAAGATTGGTTTGAGGTTACCTTTGGAATTTTCCTTCCACGACCAAAGAAAATTTCCGAGTGATGACAAGAGAGGTGTCATCTACCTCTCCAGTCCCACTACACTTCAACTCGGTACTCTCCTAGATCAATTCAGTTCAACTCCCACTTTCTCTGCTAGTGTTAGATGCACCCACTCCCTCCTCTCCGGCTATAAATAAAGCACAACCCTCTCATTCCAAACTAGTTAGAGTTGGATGAAGGTGCTTGCTAGTTGTAATTGATACAGTATTTTGTAATTTTTCTATAATAAAAATGAATCATTAGAGGCTAGTTGTGTTGTGCTTTCGTGTGTGGACCGCCATTGTTGTGCTTTCATGAGGTAACTTATTTCTTTTTGCAATTCTTGCTTACGCTTGATATAGATCTTGCCTCATCATGATTTCTCCGAATCAGTAGGAATAGGATTTGTAAGTAAGTTTACTTTCATTTCTATTTATTCATGTATGCTTAGAGATCAAAGATTTGCATGACAAATAAGCTTATTTCCATGCTATTTTAGTCTCTCTTTATGTGTTTTCAAGATCTCACGGGTGCGCAAGTTTGTAATTAAGTTTTAGGTTATCTAGCTTGGAAGAGGTGTGGATCTAGTTTGACTCCACTCCACCTCCAACAATCTTCAAGAATATAGTCCCTCAGCATCTCACTTCAAGCTTCCGGGTGGATCTTACTAGCAACAAGCTTTTCTTCATCTCTTTCTCCTTTAAAATCAAATTTCTTCTTTGGTTCCGGTTACTTTGTAAATGCTTAAGTAAATTAGTTTCTTTTTAAAAGATTATTCAAAGGCTGATTTATTTAAGTACACTACTAGATCCTAATCTTAAAGCTTTGTTTTGAGCAGATCTAGGTTGATTAAGTACTTAGGTTTATTGTTTATCTTTTAAGTACTTAAATTTTTATGCTTTTAACGTCTGACTTGGCACATTTGGTGCAGGACAAGTAGCTGGTTTTTTATCTTTTGTTGACTGGACAAGGGGAAGCGCTGCAGGAAAGTTGAAGATATAGGCCATCAAAGGCCTCCCGAAACAACCTTCTTCTTTCCTTCTTCATTCCTAAAACCTGTAATCGTTTGGATCCAAATCTGTAGGGACCAAAGGAGGCCACCATTTTCACTTGTAATATAATAATAATAATAAGAAAAGCAAGTAGGCTCTCCAAGCACCTGCACCCCATCCCTCCTGGGGGATTTGTGTTGCCCCCTTGATGGTTTGCTTTATGTTCTTTCTTTATCATTATTGCTTTAGAATAGTTCTGCTTTAGTTAAAAAAAAAATTCTTTAGCTTCTTGTAAAAGTAATTGAATACTACCCCAACCTTGCTTTCTCGATTACGGTTCACGGACAAGGGATTGCCCAAGTACTGGACTGAAAAGAGACTCTTGGTTGTAATAATTAAGTCTCACATTTTACCTTTTTTAGCTTTCATAATCTTAAACTGGAACAAACATTTCGCACAAACCTCTGCATATGCTCTACCCATCGCAGGCTTACCCGAGCTTTGGGATACTAAAAAATGGGGTTTGTTGCATTCAAATAATTTTCACATCTAATAAAAAGTCATCTTAATAAAATCAACTCCACCTTGAGCATGCGAAAACCAATGCCTCGATTTAATCCATTGCGGGAAAAGTTCACAGAGGAAGCGGGAACAACTGGATAGTGACCTCGGGATATTGTCAGGCTACACTCTTGTTCATGTAGTGTTGGACACATCCTAGAGACTTCGATCCATCCCACATATTCTTCGCGTGGAACCACATTGGATAAGGGTTTTGGACATACTCCGCGTATCGTCAGGTATATTTGGAGTTCTCTTCCCCCTAATCTAATTCACTCATTTATCCACAATAATCTAAGACTGACCAAGAGCATTTGCAATACATTTCTCATCATTACAGCAACATTATCTTATTCCGACTCCATTATTGGCACTGGTATTTTATTTATATCATACAATCATTTGCTTCAATATCATTTATTTATCATATGTTAAGATAATCTATATGTTGTGCTTACAATTCTTATTGCAATATCTTGTTTCAGTATTTGCATCAAAACTCCTAAATAACTCACTCGATCACAAATCATCGCACTAAGCCTTAACAACCTTAGAAATGAATAGGGTCTACCCCTTGGCTTCAATTAGGAGTTGGCCTAAACGGTGGAGTGAAGAACAAGGTGACAGCCTTGACTCGAGACTTGCCCCCAAGGACACATCGAGTGGCTTGAATATTTCTACCACGTTCCGCCCAGGTGTGTGAAAGGCGGCAAGACATGGCTTGGAAAATAATATATATAGCCGTGATGATCATCAATACAAGGACATTTATTGGATGATTGGTTCTTTTTGTTGTTCCCCGTAATAGTTCTCAAACTACATTGTACCCTTTGTTGGTCTGGGTTGTTGTTCTTGTTACCTCCCGAACATGCACTTCAAATGTGTAAAAGTCCCAAGCACAAAATGCAAACCCAAGGGTAACTCAAAGGGGCTGCCCACTATAACCTCGGAAACTCTCTATCGAACTTAGGTTGCCTCTTCTCCAACACAAGGGTGGTATCCCTGTTACCACCTAAGTTGTACTTGGTGGTTTTTTCAATTAAGCCGACGAAGTAGAACAAGTACACTTGTTCATGATCAAAGTTCAGAAGTCCACGAACCTTTCTTTTGGGGAGTTTGTTTGAATTTTTTTGTAACACATGTTCATATCCCCTTGGGGAAATTGTAAAAATGTCCTAGCATGATTTTTTTTATAAAAGGATCGGCTTCCCAAACTTAAGCATCAAGCCGACTAGCCCAGAGTGTTTTTTCCCTTGGTTATTATTGGTTGTTGAACAAACGACTAATAATTTCTGAGTTTTTCACTCACACCTCCAAAGTTGGGGTAGTCGTCTTGGTGTTTTGGCCTTAGGAGGCTATTAGAGCCTTTGTGTCAGTGTTTTTCAACATGCTAGGCATTCAAATTGAGTCGTATGGACATGTTCTAGGTCCCCTTAGAGTTTCGTCTGATTCCGAGAAAATAATATTTTCTCGCAAAATTAGGCCATTTTTTAATGGTTTAATTAAAAAATTTCTAAATGTAATAAAAGTCAGATATGGAGTCTGTTTTTGGCATGGAGGCACTCGTTTTCACACGCAGAGCGTCCTCTTTACCATCAGGGACCAGTTTCCACATCAGTCGGGCGACCGAAACACCCTGTGGAGCATTATTCAGCTAAAAGTGCATCAAGATGGCATTTTAATGCTAAATTTCGACAAATTGGCACCATAGTTAAAGTTTGAAAAAGTGAAAAATTAAAATATTATTGAATAGGCTGACATGGCATGGGCCCCCCTATGCTTATGATCCTCTTCAAACTTGAGTACTGTATTAAAACATGGTATTAAACTTTGGTTCTAATGAATGGAATAGTGTGAGGAAAGGGTGACGTCAATCCTCCATGCTAGCAAAGTGGAGGTTAGAGAATGGGGAAAGGGGTGGACCCCTCCCCACTTTGGAAGCTTCGTTCTTTTTTTAATTCGAAACCTTGGTTTATCTAGTAGCTAGCGCATGGTATGGGTGACATCACCCACCACCTCACATTAACCTTTCCAACTCGTGCATGAGGGAGAGGGTGAGCAAGTGAGGGGTGGTTGGTGGGTGTGTTGGCAATTTTTGGGTGAGTTAGGTCAGTTCCTCTTCACTTTAACTACAAGTTGACTCAGTTCAACTTAGTGTGACTCAGTTCAACTCATATACACTCTGAGTCTATCTTCAGTGTAGGTAGCCCCCCAGGGGCTTACTCTAGCTATAAATAAAGCAGTCTTTCTCTCTTCCAAGCTAGTTCAAATTGGATAGAGAACTGGTTTGTTGTTCTAATACTGTAATTATATTTGTTACTTGGAATAAAAGAAATCTTTGGAGGCAAGATGGTGTCATGTTATTTTGTGTGGATGAGCATTGCCATGTTTCACCGAGGTAACCTATATCTGTGTTCATAACTTGCTTATTTTGATATTGTGAATCCATTGCTAAAGGATTGTTAATAAGTTTATTATGATCTTGGTAGGAAAGGAGTTTAGTTAATAAGTTTATTGGCTACTTCCTTTTCTTTTATGCATGCCTAGAGATCTAGATCTAACATGTTTTATAAAATTATATGCATGTTGTTTTAATCTCTCTGTTTATGTATTAAACGGATCTCACAAGCATCTTGGCAAGCCATTGGATTAGCTACACGTTCCTAGCTTGGAGAGGGTGTTGATCTAGTTTGCTTCTTCACTTTCTCTAAACTTTCTCAAAGGCATAGTCCCTCGACATTCCATCGGAAAGCTCCACGGTTGATCATTCGGAAACCAAGCCACCTCTTTCACTCTTTCTCCTTTTTTATCAATACTTCCTTGGTTACTTGGATCTTATATTTTAGATTTACTGTTTTAAAGCTAGTATCTTGTCTAGATCTGAATATATAGGAGTTGCATGCATAGATTTAGTTTCATCTAAGAAAAGATCCAAGTCCTTTCTTTCTAAAAAACTAGATCTAGCAATAAAAAGTCTTTCATTTTTCACAAGCAGTTCTAAGTCAAATCTAAAGCTTATTTAAAGTAAATAGTCTTTCCTTTTTAAAGATAAATCTTTCATCTAAGTGCACATCATATTGACTGCCCTAAAAAGTAAGCCAAGATCCCAAGGAAAGCTTGCTTTCCTTGGTTAAATTTTTGCACTTTTCACCAAGTTTTAACTTAGATTTTTTTTCACATTTTTTTGTGTTGTCCAAAAACACTTTTAAAGTGTTTTTTGGACACTTTAAAGTTTATACTAATAAAAGCTTGCTGGTTTTTAGCAGGTCCGTCCAAAAAGAGGAGGAAGTGATGTCCAAAAATCGATTTTTGGGCCATCTGGAGACCTCCAGGGGTTTCCCCATCTTCCATTTTCACTTTTGGATTGTTTTATAAGCCCTTGGGTTCGTCCTGTATAAGAACCAAGTGGTATTTTCTATCAAGTTGTAACCGAGTATAATAAAAAGCAACTCCAGTAGGCTCTTTCGAGCCCACTCCCCATCCCCCTTGGGGGATCCGTGTCGTTTTTCCTTTTTTTGCATTTCTATTTTTTTCTATATTTTGCTTTAGTTTAGTTTTATTCATTCATATGCAAGTAGTGTACTTTGTTTTATATTGCAAAATTGTTTACATCTTTCAGTCTTTCAAAGTAATACTACTACTTACCCCACGACTTCCCGAGTGACCCGAAAGGGAAAAGAGATTCGTGGTAGACTAATTAAAAAACCCTTTTTTTCTTTCTTGCACTTTAATTCTAAATTCAAAAGCAAAAAACATTAATAAAATCAACCCCTCCTTGCTTTCCCGATTGCGGTTCACTTGAACTGAAAGAGAATCTTGGAGGTCACTTTTCTTATTTTTAAACAACAAAACGATCATTAAAATCCTTAAAATTCTTTAGACTCCGTTGTGTATGCTCTGTACCGCTGCAGTTCATCCGAACAGTTGGCTGCAGCAAAAGCAACGTGGGTGACTAGATTAATTAAGTTTTCACACCCCAATTAATCTCCTAGGCGAAAATCCAACGCCTCGAATTAATCCGTTGCGGTGGCAAAATCCACAAAGGAAGCGGGAACAACTAGGTGGCGACCTCGAGACACCGTTAGGCTACACCCTTGGTGGTGAAGTGTTGAACATGTCTCAGAGACTCCAACAAGCCCACATATTCCTTGCGGGGAGCCGCATTGGATAACGTTTTTGGACACACTCCTCGTACCTTCGAGTATATTTGGAGTTCCTCTTCCCCTTAAGCTAAGTCACCTGACACAGGGACACGGGACATGAAGGACACAGGGATTCGAGTGTTCGACATGGACATGCTAACCCCCGGAATCAGGACACGTAGGACAAGTTATATATATATTTAAAAAAAAAATTATATATATTAAAAATTTAAAATTATAGACATATAGATCCATTTTTTTACAAATATTCAATATAAATCAGGATTCAGAATCAATGCACATTTAACATTAGTATTACACATTTACAAATCAAATTAGTAATCACAATCATATTATGAGACACATATATATCATAGTCATAGATCAAGATGTCAATACTCATGAGTCAAAACCATATTTCTCATTAAGTCATGAAAATCAAAATGTATACAGTATAATCATATAATGTATCACATAGATGTCGGAATGCCACTGGCAATAGTAAATACAAAAAGGTGTAGATCAAAATAGAAGAATGAAGAGTCTCATCTATCAATAGTCCTCATCCTCCTCCATGCCTGAATCAACAAACTCATCAGTGCTCTCCCCCTCCTTCTCCTCCTCAACCATGATAGAATCAATATTTGTTGGTGTGGAGGATGACCCCTCCAAAGGATCACTATCATCAAATGTCACTGGCTCTAGCACTGGATCATTAAGATCCAGGTTGGCTAATGCCAACTCAGTACTGTTGTCCAAACCCATATCATCAGGAAAGACATCCCACGTCTTTGTCTTTCCCTTCACCCACTCCTCCCTCTTCTTGTAAATAAGACAAAGGTTGGTGTGCACATACACCATCGTCTCTGCTCTAGACTGCTCAAACCTGCTCTTCTTCAAACTGTACAAGTTGCCATATGTGCTCCAATTCCTCTCACAACTAGAGGATGATGTAACTTGAGAGATGATCCTCAAGGCTAGCTTCTGTAGAATAGGGCATGTTGCCCCATGAGTTGCCCACCAATTATAGGGCTTCAACTCCCCTATCTCCAACCACATCATAGCCTCCAAATCTCCTAGTAGCATAGGAAAACTCTACAAAGCCCGCCTCCACCTCATCAAGTAAGTCTCTATCCTGAAATAGCCGCCTGAATGCTATCTTCCTCCCCTGTGAAATCTCTCCATCCATGTGAGGAGGGACTCTATGTGAGGTGATGGTCCCACCAGTGAGCCATTCTTGACTGTAGAACTTGGGGTTCAAGGAGTGGGACAAACAATGCAAAGGTGTACAATTCTTATCCCACCTGGAGATAAGAATATCCTGAATGGTGGACCATAAGTTCTCTGCTGATGTCTCATACTCGGGACATTCATTCTCCATAACAATGGTCCTCATGGACTCAATCATGGAATCCCACCCCTCATAAACATCCGCTAGGATGGGCTGGTCCGTGTCTGCAAAGCGCAACAAATAAATGAGTGGCTCCATGATCTTAATGGTAACATCCACCCTCTCCCACCAAACATCATCCAATACTGTGTCCTTCACCTTTTTTCAAGCACTTTGATCCGTCTTTCTCTAGAAAGACCAATACTCTGAAATCACCATGGACCCAAGAGTGGTTTTCACCTCCCTCAACCTCTTGAGCATGATGAATGAGGAACCAAACCGAGTATCTACAATCTTCAGCAATGAAAGGTGTGTGTACTCTTTGTAGATGGTGAGGGCATTTGTATGGTTTTGTACAAAGTTACGGATATGGCTTGCATCCTCAATAATGTAGCCAATCCATGTCACATCTGACGAAATGGATTTGAGTGCTAAGTTCAAGGAATGGACAATGCAAGGTGTCCAAAAAACCTGTAAGAGCAAAAAAGACAAGTATAAATGACTCTACAACACTAACAAGTTAACAACTCAAATCATTAACAATGAAAGGCATCCAAAATGAAAATACCTGTGGATATTTAATTTCCACAATCATGCCAGCGGCCTTGCAAACAGGTGCATTGTCCGTGATGATTTGTACACAAGAATCAACACCTACTTCTTTAATGGTTTTGATGAATAAATCACCCATAAAATGTGCATCCTTGTATTTCCCAAGAGCATCCACCGCTTTCAAGAACACCGGTCCATTTTGGGAAGATACCATGAAATTGATGAGTGGATGGCGTGTTGGATCCGTCCATCCATCAGAAACAATACTCAATCTAGATGAGGGCCATGTTGCTCTAATTGGCTCAAGAATTTTGCCCACCTCCTTCTTTGCCTTAACCAACAATGTGGTTTTAAGCTTCTCCGAAATTGGAGGCACATAACCAGATGGAGCTCGTTCACTGAGACTTCGACACAGCTCAAAAAACAATGGTGACCGTGCAACATTGAATGAGATGAAGTTGAGGTAGAAAAAAAACGCAATGGTGAGGTCTACCTCTTCTTGTGCCTCTTGTTGGAAAATATTGTCCAATGGACCACTTGGCCTCTTTTTTGCTAGATGTGGATCACCTCTAGGTGGAAATGGTGGCCGAATTGTAGAGGGTTTCCTTAAGAATGAAAGAGGATCCTCATCCTTTTTCTTGCTTGTTGTTGCTACATTCCCTGCGCCTTCTTGATCCTCCTTTCCCATTTCTTTCCTTTGGATAACACTCACACCTTTACATGAAGAGATGCCACAATTAGGGAGGGCCAACAAATGGATCTTAACTCAGTAGTATGTGCCCTTGAATTCATTCTTGCAAAAATTGCAAGTCCAAGACACAGTGCCTCCCCCACCTAGCTTTGCCCTGGGCCCTTCTTTCCTAGTCACATACCTCCACAAAGGGTATTTCTTTTCTTGGGCTTGTTGTCTTGCTAAAACAGGGTTCAATGGAGCATGAGCTCCACTAGTAGCAGATGGAGCACTAGCAAGAGGAGTAGAAGAGTTTTTGTTTGGAGGAATAGATGGGGAGACATTAGATGGGGCATTTCTCCCTTTCCTTTTCCCTCTACCTCCTCCCCTAGCTGAATGAGACATTGTTCTTCTTTCTTGTTGGTTGAGTTTGCAATCCACCCAACCAAATCCACCTTCACTTGCAAAAAAAACCTTCCAAATCCTTTAGCACCCTTCCAAAGCCTTCAAATCCTCTTCACTTGCCAAAAAAAACACTCTTAGACATCTCCCACAAAATATAAATGAAAAAAAAAAGTGAGAAAATCGCACTTTTAAAGGCCCAACCATCAAAATCGTGTCCTGTTTTCGGGACACGATGGGACAGTGCCTGGACTCGCATGTCCGAACACAGGACACGATTGACAGTCATGTCAGACACGATCTGTCAACGTGTCCGTGTCCGACACGCGAACACAGGACACGTGGCCCTAAATCAACGTGTCCGGTTTCTTAGCCCTTAAGTTAATCAACTCATCCCCACACTAATCTAAAATTTGACCAAGAGCACTTGCAACATTTTTCCTTCAGCAATACAACATCACTTTTATTTGTGGACTTCATTTTGGCACTGGTTCTTTACTTGATATAATCATCTGTTTTCACATGCTTTATATATCATATATTGATCTTTATGCTGTTGTGTTTTAATTTCGTTGCAATATCTTGTGTTAGTTTTGTTTGTCAAACTCCTAAATAACTCATTCATCACCATCACACCAAGCTTTAACAGCCTTAGCAATTTAATAGGGTCTACCCCCTTTGGCTTCATTAGGAGTTGGCCTAAACGGAGGAGTCAAGAACAAGGTGACAACCTTGAATCGAGACTTGCCCCCAAGGACACACTGAGTGGCTTGAAGATTTATGCCACGTTCCCCCATAGGTGTGTGAAAGGCGACAACAATCCCTAAAGATACTATTGCCAACACTATGAAAAGGAGGCTCAAGGGGATGTGAAGAGATGGATTAGCAAATCATAGTCTTTGTTGTAGCATAGAAAATGGGGCAATGGAAGATAAGGGACTAGTGCCTATCCTATATAGGGAAAATGGAGTCAAGGGGCTAGCAATTTGTAAATGATTAAGACAAATAGAGTTGCCACAATATGCCTTAATGTGTTGTTAAGCAATGGCGAAATAAACTTGGAGGGGCCTTAAAGGTGCCATAGTCAAACCATGCTATGATAGTGTGTCTTATATTGAAGTGTTAAACCCAACAACAACTCTTGAAAGATGATACATGTGAGGTAATAGAGTCAGCAATAAGACAGAAGTGGGAGAATTCTTGACATAAACCACTTCTACGATGGTAGATATACCCTTGAAAATTGGCCTCTTAAGCATGTATGGTGATGATATCTCCTTTCCAATCAATTATGAGCGTTTTCCATGCAATGCCAAGTGAAATCGATTTCTCCTCCAAGAGACCAAATCGGCGTCCTCCTACAAAAGAGATCTACCTATGAGAATTGATTTGCAAAAAGAAGATAATAATCAATGAAGAGAAGCTCAAAAAGCATCAAGATGATTCTAAGATACAATAAAGATATTCCTTGAACCCAAAACGATTTGAGGAAGAGATATGGAGCTCAGTCACAATAGCGCCCCCTTCAAATCGCCCTTTCCATCAAAGGTACAACCACCTGCAAAAATGTTAGAACGACATAGATACGCAACAATGCTAAAAAGATAACAATTTTCCAATCTTCACAAAATATATTCGACAAAGCTTCCGAGGGTTTTGCAAAATATTTTATTATTTCAAAGGCTTGAGAGCCAAAAGTCCCCTTTTACAAATGAGAGAGCATCTCAATATATAGATCTCTCAAGTACATAAAACCTAGATCTAAAAAGACACTATCAAAAGATAAAAACAATCTAATCAACGGCTAAGATTAGTCGGATACATCATACACGGATCAACTCAATAATAGAAGAGGAGCGCACCACTAAAAATGCCCAATGAAGGGGCGCACCACATAAAAATGACCAATAATCATAAGATGGCACATGATGAGGGCTAGGAGGTTATAATATCCTTCCCTAGCATGGCCGCATGGCACAACAACAAGGTGTGGTGGTCAATAATACCAAGGAGTGATAAAAAACACTAGGATGTCTCCCTCAAAATACATAAAAAACGCCCTCAAACTGAAGAAATCAAGGACGTGTGGACCCCATCTAGAGTGAATTTGATGCCGAATGATGAAGGTGACCCAAACACTGTGTCTTGCACCAATTCCATGCCATTTCCTTGCCTCATTTGCCCAAATCGATTTCCTCATTAACCATTTTTAGTCATCAAAATGTTGCCTTGGGAACATAAAATTGCCAATATCTCACCGGGGACCAAAACCTGAAGCCAAATAATTGCACGTATGGGTCTGACAGTATAGTAATATGGTACAATCGACTGTGTTACCAACTATTTTGTACAATAGTTGAACTTCCTATTGAGCCGCAAGTTATCGAGCATGATGAATGCTCGTCTCCAAAGTTCAGAAGTTCAATGTGTTCCAGAGTTAGCCAGTTTTTGGCTGAACTTTTTATTTTTTGTAAAATACATGTTCATACTAGTGTTCCACGAGGATGCGTCCCCCAGGGTTGGGGACGTGCCCCCTCGCTTCCCCACGCTTCCGGGAAGGGGAAACTCTTGGGGAAACGTTTCCCCATGTCCCCCTTTTGGGGGAAACGCGTTTCCCCATGTTTCCCTGCGTTTCCCTAGGTGTCGAACGCGTTTCCCCTCTAGGGGGGCTTCTAGGCGTCCCCCTTTGTGTGGGGACCCCTAGAAGCCCCCAATTTTTATCTTTTTTATTTTTAAATAAAAATAATTACATAAAAATTAAAATTAAATTAAATTGAATTTGATTAAATTTATAAAATTTTAATTAATGTAAACTATAAATTGAATAATATTGAATTAGATTAAATTTATAAAATCTAATTCAATATTGGAGAGTAGTTGGTTATTGGAATTTGGAGGAGCCACCAATTTTGAGGGAGGAATCGAAGTTTATATGGAGGAGAGCCATTGCTTCTTGAAGGAGAGTCACTACTAGAGTAGAGTTGAGACCCAGTTCAACTTCATCCACTAGCTCCAATCTTGGAGTATCGAATCTGCAAGTTGGAGGTAGGGTCATGACTCATGTTTCATTAAAATTTGTTAATTTAAAAATTAATATATTCAACATTATCATATTCCAATATCCATGTGATAAAATAATAAATTTTATGCCCTGGATTGTTTTATGAAGATTGAAGAGAAATAGTGCCAAATTGTGCCCAAAACAATGAACACACACCAGTGACTAAACTGTTTCTTAGATTCTTAGTGTTTCACTTTCTTTACTGTTGTTCTAATGTTCCCAAACCTGAATATGAGGTTCTTTCACATATGCTTTCATGCCCAGATTTGTTGGTTCACATGATACTGCTGTTTATAAATTTCTGTGTTGTTTTTTTATTTTTTTTAAAGCTCTTGCCTCTCATTTCCAGCCATTAAATTCAATGTTTAAGCATTATCTTTTATAAATGAGAAATCTGAATTTAAATACACTGCATAATGATAATGATGATATATAGTTTTTAGTATTTAAAATTTTAATAATTTATTTTTTACATGGTAATAGTCAATAGTAACATACTTCAGTATCATTTACAAAATGAAATTTAAAATTTGATGAATTCCATAATGCTTATTTTATGATTTCGGCATCCCCCCGTTTCCCTGAAATTTCCCTAAAATCTGGGGTGGCTTCCACACGCCCCCCTTTTGCATTTCCCCGCACCCGCGCTCCCCCGTCCCGGAAACTCCGTGGAACATTGGTTCATACCCCCTTGGGGAGATTGTAAAAAATGTTCTAGCATTTAAATTTTTATAAAAGGCTCGGCTTCCCGGACTTGAGCATCAAGCCGACTAGCCCAGAGTGTTTTTTCACTTGGTTATTATTGGTTGTTGAACAAACGACCAATAATTTCTGAGTTTTTCACTCGCTCCTCCAAAGCTGAGGTAGTTGTCTTGGTGTTTTGCCCTTAGGAGGTTATTAGAGCCTTCGTGTCATTGTTTTTCATCATGTTAGGCATTCCAATTAAGTCGTATGAATATGTACTAGGTCCTCCTAGAGTTTCGTTTGATTTCGAGAAAAAATAATTTTCTCCGTTTTTAAGCCATTTTTTAATGGTTTAAATGAGAAAATTCAAAATGTAAAAAAAGAATGATTCGAAGTCCGTTTTTGGCATAGTTGGGCTCATTTTCAAGCCTGGAGCAGCATCTTTACCCCAGGGGCCACTTTCACCATCAGTCGGGTAGCCGAAGCACCCGTGAGGCAATATTTGGCTAAAAGAGCTTTAGAATAGCATTTTAATGCCAAGTTTGGATAAAATGCATCAAAGTCAAAATATTAAAAAAGTAAAAAATCATTATTTTAATGATGATAAAGTGACTTGGCATGAGTCCCCATGGTTAACGACTTCACTAAAGTATGAAAGGTGACATGGCAAGCATAAAACTTTGGTTTAAAGTTTGAGTTGGGATTATTATAAAAAGAGGTGACGTGAACCTTCTTGGACCCACGATTATGTGGAGGTTGGATTAGGTGGGAGTGGGGTGGACCCCCCCTCCAATTAAATTAAAAAATTATAAACCATGTTCTTACACACCATACCATGCGAACTGTTTGAAGCTCGTTTTAATTCATAATGATGTGACGTTTAAGGAATAGTCACGATTTAATGGCATGGATGGATCACGCTAGCATGGAGGGTGACGTGAGCTCACGTCGGCATGATTGGAGCTCGCGCTGCTTAGTTTGGTGGGATCTTCCCTTATTTTATGGCCACCACATGGCTCGGCTCCTTTTAATCGCTAGTCAGCACTTGCTACAACTTAGACTTCATCTCCCACTTCAAAGCTCACACAGATCTCAAAGGTTCACGTGTTTCACACTTGGCAGCTCCATATTCGGTGGGTGATTTCTCCAAGAAAGAGTGGGGGGCACCTTGCCAATGTGGATGCCACCTCCCCACTCTCCTTTATTGCAACTCGGGTCTATTGAAGAAATGTGCACTCCAAGCTGCTTGTAACAGGGTTGTAATCGAGAGTTCGATTTGATGACTCATGCTTTTGGCTCCCTCTTGGGCCAATTCGTTTTTAGGGTTTAGGTTGCTAGTTTTGTTATTTAAGAGAGTTATTTTGCCTCTCTTGGCATGGATCCTTTGTGGTAGAGTTACTTTGAGAAAATTGTATCAGCATTTGCTTTGGAATTGTTAATAAAGATATTTGACTTTGGAGGTCTATGGGCTTTTGATTGTGGTGAATTCTTCATGGTTGAGGTGATATTGTCTCTAACTCCTTTCTTTCAATGCTTGTATGTGTTTAATTAATTTGCCGGCTCAAGAAGGCCATTGTTGGCACGGTAGAATAGCCATTTATTGTCTTAATTTGGTTATTTATGCAAAGGAGATTAATATCTTGATGGACATGAGTAGTCAGTAATACGAAACGTTGATCTAAATTTGATTTTCCTAGCATACTAGCATATGATTTTTTGATCTCACTTCTTGTATTGAGTGTTTGTGTGTTATCAAGCTTCACCAATTGTAGAAGGGTGCGAGCTCAACTGCTTCTATCCCAAGCTTCAAACAACCTTTTTTGAGTTTAACATTTTGTGACTGCAGGACCTACAGGGCTCATTATCTTTTGCTACAAAAAGAAAGCTGGGAGCTACTCTCTCTCTTGTGTTCCATCCACAAGATAAAAAACATTCTTCTGGTTACTAGTTACTACAAGAAGCCCTAAACTCCATTTATCCACCCTTTGGCTTCTTCTTTCTTGCCTTGTTTGGTTTGTCCTCCTCTTCTCTGTTCACTGCTCCATTTTTCAGTCCTCTTCCTTACTGTTCGCTGCCCCAATTTTCAGTCACCTTCCTTTATTTGTTTGTTGTCCATCTTTGTATTTTCAGCCCTGTCCTTCTTGTATTTTATGCTTAGAATAGTGATAGCTAGTTTAGTTCATTATTAGCATTTTAATCATTGTTTTACCATTTTTTGAGCTGTCACGTGGTTTCATATTTACAATCTGATTGTCTCTTAAAATAAACCAAAGTCTTTTGAACTTGCTATAACCCAAGTCAAGAGCACGCTCTGTTGGAGATCATAGTTAGATTTGCATTTTCCTTGCATTAGGCATATAGAATAGTTAAAGTCTCTTGAACTTTTGTCATAAGACAAAGTCAAGAGCACTCTCTGTTGGAGAGTTTAACTGTGTGCTCTAAACTTAAAATTTGCAACTCACACCCCCTATCCTATAATTTACTTCGTTGCTTTCTGCCACCAAATATGCTCTGTCGACCCTAAAAAGTTGGATTCGTACTCAGAATGGTGGTTGGATTTGATTAATCGGACAAGTGAAAACATTAATAAAACTTTCATCCCCATAACCAACGAACCGGCGTTGTCGATAAATATTGAGGTAAGTGGGCAAATTCTTGCTAGTGATGTCGGAATAAACCGTTGTCTTAGAGTTCAATCAGGATGGTTAAGTTCCTTGGACACCTAGCCTGGAATACTGGACGGTCCGACATGTCATTGAGAGGAGCCACTGAAGGTATATCTTCCGGTTGATACCTTGTGTTCTTAGCCATAAAAATCAAGATCACTAGAACTTTATATAATTTACAAAGAACACTTGCAAAATGATCTCACAAACATACTGAACGCTTATATCTTTGCATCCCAAGCACTGCAATCTTGACTCCGTTACCCATCGGATAAGGCATTGGTCTTGTGCTCATTTCATTTATATATTTGAAGTGCATATTTTATTTCATTATGGATACCTTTGCTTAAATCAATCAGTTGTGTTGTCCTTAAATTATTGCAAGTATACCTTTGTGTTATTTAAATTTTAAATCTATGATCTTTTCATCATAATAAACTCCTAAACAACACCCATCTGCATCATCATACACCAAAAACACTTAAAAGACATTAAGCCATAGAAATTCTTTGTTAGGGACTACCCCCCTTGACTTCGTTAGGAGTTAGCCTAAACAGAGGAGCTAGGAGTAGGTGACAGTACCTAGCTCTGTGCTTGCCCCCAAGGCCACACCTCTCCCACTTTATCAAGTGAGGAGACAACTTTCAGAATATTTCTGCTGCTGGTGTGCATTCGGCGGACAACAGACTAAATGCACCCCAAGATTGCCTCTGGTGCCCTAGGAGATCTCACCTTTATCTGTATCGTGTTTTATTTTTAGTTCCTATGGCAAATCTGCTGCAAAATGCTTGAAAGACCCATATCTCTCCTGTAACTGCCCGAAACTGAATACCAGTTGCACCAATGGACTCTAAATGTCCAAATCAACTAGGAATGAGTACTCATACACAACATGTCCATCACAAAGGTACGTTAGAGGCCCCATCCATGTTAGAACAATAAAAATAATAAAGCTTGTACATGCTGATAATCATAAAAATAATACAAGCCATCATAGTAAACCACCATCTGAAGCATGAATATGTCTAATGGACGCCCATAGACCATAAATAATCATCATCCATAACCATCGATCTAAAACTCATCCTAGACTTTGCTCATGGCTTGGTCAACACTGGGTTGACTAGGTCAAGACTGATCAAATGATGACCCAAGTGCTAAACTCTAAAGCTGCAAAGTACAAATGGACATGCATGCTTGATTATCTATGCTAACAGTGAAACTCAAGTACAAGTAGATTTTGTTGGCGAATATAAGCACAATACAAATATAATAATCTAAATCAAAATTATTAGCTTCTTTAAACAATAACCTCCAGTGTATACTCATTTATAGATTTAGCCATTTTGCTAGTCAAGGGTGAGGGTGACTGAAACCAGGTAAGGTCAAGGGAATGACTTGACACTCGACCCTGTAAGCATCTAGGCTAAAGGACAAGGGAATCCACACAACACATAATTTGGACAAGTGAACAATAGGGAAGGGTAGTGTCTCACAAATGGGTGGAATGATGAGAAGGCTCCACTAGAGTCTATCCAAGCAACCTTTTTTAGCAATTTATTTGCACAACAATATACACTAGTTAACCTCTAGAGGCAGGTGCCCTGGTAAGCCTTCTGGGCTTCTAGAAAATGACAACGACATGACCTTTGGGGAACAGTCCTACCTGTTACCACCTAAGTTGTACTTGGTGGATTTTTCAATTGAGCCGACAAGGTTTGGACAAGCACACTTGTTCATGGTCAGGGTTCAGAAGTCCGCCAGGCTTTTTCTGGGAGTCTGTTCAAAAAAATTGTAACACATGTCCATACCCTCTTGGGGAAATTGTAAAAAATGTGCTAGCATGATCAATTTCTATAAAAGGCTCGGCTTCCCAGACTTGAGCATCAAGCCGACTAGCCCGGAGTGTTTTTTCCCTCGGTAATTATTGGTTGTTGAACAAACGACTAATCATTTCTAAGTTTTTCACTCACACCTCCAAAGTTGGGGTAGTCGTCTTGGTGGATAGGTCTTAGGAGGTTATTAGAGCCTCTGTGTCAGTGTTTTTAAACATGCTAGGCATTCGAATTGAGTCGTATGGACATTTACTAGGTCCCCCTAGAGTTTCATTTGATTCCGAGAAAATAAAAATTTCCCGCAAAATTAGGCCATTTTTTAATGGTTTAATTAAAAAATTTGTAAAGGGCACAAAAGTCGGGTTTGGAGTCTGTTTTTGGCGTGGAGATGCTCATTTTCACACTCAAAGCATCCTCTTTATGCCAACGGCCACTTTTCCTATGTTTCGGGGCAGCTAAAGCACCCCATGGAGAATTTGTTCTCTAAAAGTGCATTAAAACAACATTTTAATGCTAAAGTGCATCAAATTGGCACAAAAGGACAAGGTTGAAAAAGTCAAAAAATTAAAATATTAAAGTGATGGGATGACATGTCATGGGTCCCCATAAAACATGCGATCCTCTCCATGTGATGGTTTTAAACTTTGGTTTATTTTTTAGTGTTAGCGAATGGTTATTTGTAAGTGACGTCAACTTCAATGAATGGTGAATGCACCAACATATGTGAAGGCTAGTGGGTGGATCCCTCTCCAATTTGTTGTTTTAAAAAAATGAAACTTTGGTTTAATGTTTAAACGGCTAGCAAATGTATTATACAATGACATCACCCTCACCAATCTTCATGTCAACCATTTCAAGGTCACGCGTGAGGGAGAAGGAGAGCAAGCAAGTGGGTGTTTGGTGGTATTGTCGCGCTTGATGGAGAGTTGGGTGAAAATAATGAAAATAATACTCACCTTGCAGATCGTACCCGAGAATACTTGCAGTCGCCTTGAATGTTGATGATCCTTTCACTTAGTTACAATTTCGAGCAAGATCTGGCATGAAACGAAAGAAAAACGCCCAAATGAGGAAGTGTGCACCCTCTTTTCCACCTGCAAAATCAATCTACCGAAGTCATAATTGTTCACTGATGGAAAAGATAAGCCACGTACGTCATCCATAGAGTGTAATGTCTATTTCCGAGTACTCACCATGAGCGACTCATTAGCCTATAGGGAATTAATTAATTATTAATGTCACCCAGGCCCAAAAGATTTTATAAAGTGACATTGGTAATTAATTTATCTAAAGTGACTTTATAGAGAAAAATCCTTCATTCCACCTTTTAATTTTAAATTGAGCACTTTATGGCTTATCTTTAATTTTTCCGCTCAATTTAACATAAAGTGACCTTTATAGATAAATTAATTACCAAAGTCACTTTATAAAGTCTTTTGGGCCTGGGTGACATTAATAATTAATTAATTCCCCTTTTGTCGACTATAGCTTACGAGAACTGGATAGGCTAATGAATCGCTTGTGGTGACTAGTCATAAATGGACATTACATAGAGAAAGATTCAATGCACAAAGTATCAATTGATCACTCCTTGAACATGAGGCGATTTGTCTGGAAGACAATATAGGTCGCCCTAGCAATCTCCTCCAAATCGCTACTTGCAAAAAGATGGGTACGAATCTCACAGAAAAATAGTGTTTGCAAGCAAGATCCACTGAAATTTCTAAGCAAGAGGCATAACAATCATATCCATGACATTCACAAATCTCCCAAGAGATTTCTGCAAAATTTTCTTGTATTCAATAATTCTCAGAGCCAAAAGTCACTTTTCAAATGAGAGCATCTCAATATATAGATCTCTCAAGTACATAAAACCTAGATCCAAAAAGATCAAGGGCCAAGATCATAAGATAACATCATCCTAATCTACGGCTAAGATTAGTCAGATACATCTCACATGGATCAACTCACTAAAAGAAGGGGCTGCACCACTAGAAAAGCCAAATGAGGGGGCACACCACATAAAATATGACTAATGACCATAAAGTAACACATGGTGGGGCTAGGAGGTTATGTTATCCTTCACTAGCATGGCCCCATGGCACAATAACAAGGTGTGGTGACAAATAATATGAAGGAGTGATAAAAATCACTAGGGTATTTCCCTCAAAATACATCAAAACACCCTCAAATTCCATAAATCAAGGATGTGTGGACCCCAGGAGAAGTGAAGATGATGTCGGATAATGAATGTGACCCAAACACTGTGCCTCGGACCAATTCCATGCCATTCCTTTACCTCAATTGCCCAAATCGATTTCCTCATTAGCAATTTTTTATTATTAAAATGTTGCCTTGGGAACATAAAACAACCAATATCTCACAAGGGACCAAAAACTAAAGCCAAATGACTACACGGATGGATCTGGGACCATGTTAGTATGGTACAATCAACTGGCTGCACCCCAAGATTCTCTTTGGTGCCCTAGGACATCTTATTTTTTTCACATTTTGTTTTATTTTCATTTTCCCCAGGCCAAACTACTACAAAAAGGCCAAGAGACCTCTATCTGTCCTGTAACTGCCCGAAACTGAAAAACCAACTACACCAATGGACTTAGAATGTCCAAATCAACTAGGAATGAGTACTCATACACCATATGTCCATCACAAAGGTAGATTAGAGGCCCCATCAATGTCTGAACTATAATAATAATAAAGCCTGTAAATGCTGATAATCATAGAAATAATACAAGCCATCATAACAAATCACCATCTGAAGCATGAATATGTCTAATAAACACCTACAGACAATAAATAATCATCATCTATAAACCTTTGTCTATACTCATCCTGGATCCTGCTCATGCCCTGGCCAAAACTGGGTTGACCAAGTCAAGACTGATCAAATGATGACCCAAGTGCTAAACTCTGATATTGCAAAGTACAAATGGACCTACATGCTCAATTATCTATGCTAGCAGTTGTTGCCCACCTATTTCGACTAGGTGGCAACTCCATGTACATGAAGATGTACATAGTTGTACAAATGGTACCTTGGAAAAATCTAAGGATTTTTCACTTCTGCAGGGCAATTGCCCCTTTGTAAAACGAAATGTCCGGTCCCCTGCGTGGGAAAATTAATGCAATTATATGTGTTAGTATGGGTCATATGATATGGATGCCACACCATGGAACTGGTTGTTAGGGAAGTCCCCTCATCGAGTGTTTTTTCGCTTTCCAATTGATCTTGTTGAATAAACGAGTTTAATCGGTTTGGTTTTTCACTCAAAATCCTCCAAAGTGGTGACGGGCGTTCTACCAGTCAAGTCCATGAGGTGGCTAAGGCTTCAAAGTATGATTCATGACCATGCTAGACATTTGTATAGAGTCTTGCGGAGTTTTGTTGTGTTGTTGTATTTTATTTATTTTTTCGAGTTAATTAATTTCACCCCTTGGTGGTTAATTAACTCATTTTGATGTAATAATGTAATTGCTCAAGCATG
>LPNX010506358.1:171098-204107 GCA_001517045.1 Pseudotsuga menziesii
TCATGCTCATAACTATGAAGATGTCAAGATGAGGCTGTTCATTTTGTCTTTAGAGGATGATGCCATGGAATGGTTTCAAGATCTGAATGATAATAAGTTCAAAACTGTCAAGGAAATCATTGAAGCCTTCAATGATAGGTGGGGTGATAGAAGGGATAACCATTTCTTGTTAGCAGCCTTGCACACTAGTCATAAACAAGAGAATGAGACCATGGAAGAATTTAATAAAAGGTTTAATGACTTAGTAAAAAGCCTTCCTGCAGATATTAAGCCCCAAGAAGCATCTCTCTTGATTTATTACATCCAAGCATTTGAAGGAGAAATGAAATATCAGATAAGGGATAAGGAACCTGTGAATCTTAAGGATGCACAAGAAAAAGCTATCAAGATAGCTAAAAACATGCAAGCTGCTGGTAAATCTAATATTCCTGGGTTTTCAAGGGGTAGTTCTTCTAAGTCTAATGAAGTAAAAAAGGTTAAGTTTGAGAACCAGGAACCTCAAGGTGACTCCATAGATAAGCTTACCCAATTGATTAAGCAAATGGAAGTGAATCATGCTAATCAGATAGCTGCCATGCAGGCAAACCAGACAGCTTTACAAAACAAAGTAGTTTCTTTGGAAAGAAACAGAGGAAATAATTTCTATCCTAACAAGCCAAATGATAGGTGGTAAAACCAAAGACGGCCCCCACCTCAAGATCAAAGGCCCCCTAATCCTTTAGAGTCTACCAATGCGGTTGACCATCAAGCTATTCCATATTGTAGGCCTTGTGGGGATTTTCATGAAGAAAACACTTGTCAAGTCTTTTTGCAAATTATAAATGATAAAATGAATGAAAAAACAGATAATGAACAAGTGAATATGTGTGGGCAGAAGTATGATATTGGCATGTATGAATGGATGGATCTAGCTGAGAATAGTCAAAGGGTTGAGTCAATAAATGAAGTAGCAGAAGCAGCTTTTGGCCCTAAGCCTAGTGAGCAGCAAGTGTCAGATTTTTCTAAGTGTAGAGGAATAACTTACCAAAGAAATGGTAAGAAGAATCAAAGTCAAGAAAGAACTCCAACCAGTGTTCCTAAGGTACCTCCTCCCCCTCATATTCAAATTGCTCCTAATACACAATTAAACATTGATCTAGGAGGTTGGTTAAATAATGCTAAGATGTTGGTTCTTGTAGCAAAACTCATGAAGATCCCTTCTCAAAAGGGAAAATTACTCAAAGCTATAGAAGAACCTTGCCAGAATAATGTTGATAAAGCCATAGCCTACCATGATGCACCTGTTATTCTTCAGAGTATGGACAAAGGAAATGAAAAGAATCAGCCTTTCTTTCTCTCGTTATTAGTAAACAATCATCTTCTACACAACTGCATGTTAGATTCAGGGGCTAGCTCAAATGTCATGACTAAAAAAGTTATGGAACAATTAAATCTAAGGATCTCAAGACCTTATCATAACATTTGTGCAATGGACAGTAAGATGATTGAAGTGTGTGGTTTGATTAAAGGCTTACAAGTGCACTTAGCAGCTTTTCCAGACATTCAAATAGAAATGGACATAGCAGTGATAGATGTCCCAGATGCTTGGGGTATGTTACTCTCAAGAAAAACTGGAGCAGACTTAGGAGGAAATATTCAAATGGACTTGACTTATGCCACCATTCCAACTCCTGAAGGTAGTTTTGTTAGATTAAATCGAGAGTTGGAGATGAGACACCATGTAGAAGACCCAAGAAATCCAAGCAATGAATTAAAGTATAAAACTTATGACTTGGGAAATTATGCAATTTTGGCTAACTCTTTAGGACCTATTGAAGAATCGAATGAAGATGAAAGAGTTAATCAAATTTGGCATATGCACTTTGATGGGGCCTTCTCTAGAACTGGTAAAGGTGTAGGCATAGTTATTGAATCCCCTTCTCATAAGGAATTCAATTTTTCCTATAGACTAGAATTTAATGCCACCAACAATGTGGCCGAGTATGAGGCCTTGCTCCTTGGTTTAGAGGTGTGTAAAGATAAGGGTATCAAGAAGTTAGAGGTCAAAGGTGATTCGGATTTAATCATTTCACAGGTTAATAAACAGTTTGCTTGTAAGTCAGAAAGGTTAAGAAGATATAGGGATGCAATTTTGGACCTTGTTCAATGTTTTGATCACATAGAATTTATTGCAATTCCTAGAGAATTTAATGCTAAGGCAGACAGACTTGCAGTTGCTGCTTCCACCCTTCAGAGACCGCCTGAGTTAGTAGATGAAGAGGTTAAAATAGAAGTTATCTTCAGGCCTTCAGTTCCAGATAATGTAGATAATTGGCAGGTCTTTGATGATGATAAACAAGTGATTAAGTTTTTGAGTAATATAGGAGAATTTGCTAATTTTCACATTAGTGAAGAGCAAGAAGGTTGTTATTATGCAGAAAAAACTCAAAAGCTTAATCCGGCCCCTAAGAAAGTTGTGTCTTTAGAAAGGGCATTTGATAGGGAAGATGGCCATAAACCTAAGGAAGAATCAGGTACAAAGCCAGGTGATTACATAGAGGTAAACATAGGAACTAATGAAGAACCTAGAATGGTTAAGATTGGCAAAAAGACACCTAGAGAAGAAAGAGAACAAATGAACTTATGATGAACTTAAAGTCTATAAGGAAGATGTAATTCAGCATACTATTCCGCTTAAAGAAGAAGCCAAACCATTTAGACGGAAACTTAGGCAAATAAATCCTAAGTTGGCTCCCTTAGTACAACAAGAACTTCAAAAGATGTTGAAAGCTGGAATAATAGCCCACACTAGACATTCTTCTTGGTGCTCCAATTTGGTGGTGGTTAGAAAGAAAAATGGTCAAATCAGGTTGTGTGTGGACTTCAGAAATCTAAACATTGTGCAAGAAAGATAATTATCCCCTCCCTAAAATGGAAACTTTATTGCAAAGAGTAACAGGATCTGGTATGATTTCAATGCTTGATGGTTTTTCTGGTTATAACCAAGTCAGAGTTAAAGAAGAAGATAGGCATAAAACATCATTTACTACTCCATGGGGAGCATTTGAATATATCATGATGCCTTTTGGTTTATCTAATGCTGGAGCCACATTTCAAAGAGCTATGGATTATGCTTTCAGAGGTTTAATTAGAAAAATCATTGAAATTTATCAGAATGATCTAACGGTTTTTTCTAAGGATGGGAAAAGTCACATAGGGCATTTAAAACAGGTTTTTGAAAGATGCAGAGAATTTGGGATTTCATTAAATCCAGCTAAGTCAGTTTTTGGGGTTACTAAGGGAAAATTACTGGGTCACATAATTTGCAAAGAAGGTGTCAAAATAGATCCAGAAAGAGTTGCAGCCATTGCTAAACTCCCCTTGCCTAATACAAAGAAAGGCCTTCAATCTTTCTTTGGTACAATAAATATCCTTAGGAGATTTATTCCTAATCTGGCAAAAGTAACTAAGCCTTTGAATAAGTTACTTAGAAATGATGTCAAGTTTCAATGGGATGAAACAGGAAAAAGAGCTTTCCAACAAATAAAGGATGCATGTGGTCAAGCTCCCGTATTAATCAGTCCAGATTACACTAAAGAATTCTATCTTTTCTCTTTTGTATCTGAAGACACCATTGCTGGTGTTTTATTACAGAAAAATGACCAAGGTCAAGAACAACCCATAGCATACATGAGCAAAATCTTAAGAGACTCAGAATTAAAGTACCATATAATAGAAAAACAAGCTTATGCCTTGGTAAAATCTCTTAAGCATTTCAGGATTTTCATAGGGTATGCCAAAGTAATTGGGTATGTTCCTAATACAGCAATTAAAGATGTGTTAACTCAAGAAGAAGGCCTAGGTCCAAGAAGTAGATGTGTTGCTAAAATTCAGGAATATGATTTAGAAATCAGGCCCACTAAATTAATCAAAGGACAAGGATTAGCTAAGATGTTAACAGAAAGTAATGAGAAGGCTTTAAGTTTGGTTGATCAGAATATGGTTTGTGAGATTGATGCTCTAGATTCATCCCCAGATTTGTTAAAACTTGAGCAAGTTGAATGGTATTCTGATATTATTTTCTATCTTAAAAACTTAACTTGTCGAAGTCATCTTGTTGGTCATAAGAGAAGATCCTTAAGGCTCAAAGCATCCAAGTATATCTTAATTAAAGATGGTTTAGGATGGAGGAATCCAGATGGGATTATCCTTAGGTGTGTGGACGAGAATGAAGCTAAAAAACTAATGGATGACTTTCATAATGGTTTTTGTGGTGGCCACTTTGCTGCTAAAACCACCACCCATAAGATTCTTAGAGCTGGATATTATTGGCCCACCATCTTTTCAGATGTGCATCAGTTTGTGAGGAAGTGTGAGCCTTGTCAATTGTTCACTGGAAAATAGAAGTTAGCTGCCCTTCCCCTTCAGCCAGTTGTTGTAGAAGCACCTTTTCAGCAGTGGGGTTTAGACTTCATAGGGAAGTTTAAGGATAATTCAAGTAATGGTTTTTCATGGATTATAACAGCTACAGATTACTTCACTAAATGGGTAGAAGCCATTCCCACTAAATCTGCAAATGAAAAAGTAGTCATGGATTTTCTTGAAGATAGGATAATAACAAGATTTGGAGTGCCTTCAAAGATAGTAACAGATAATGCTAAAGCCTTTTGTTCAGCTGAAATGTCTGCATTTTGTTTAAAGTATGGCATTATATTATCTCATGCATCAGATTATTATCCTCAAGGAAATGGTCAAGCAGAGTCTAGTAACAAAAATCTAATGACCATAGTCAAGAAAATTGTTGGGGAAAACAAAAGGTCTTGGGACAGTAAGATAAAACATGCTTTATGGGCTGATAGAATAACAAAGAAAGCATCCACAGGCAAAAGTCCTTTTGAGTTAGTCTATGGTTTAGAAGCTCAACTACCAGTTGACCTTACCCTGCCAGTGTATCAGTTGCTCCGAGAGTTTGACATAGAAGAGTCTGCACTTCAAAACAGAGTAAATCAGTTAGTAGAGTTGGATGAAATAAGGAGAAAAGCTTATGATCAGAACTTTAAGAGTCAGGAAAAGACAAAGAAAGCCTTTGACAAGTCAGCTAGACAGAGAGATTTCAAAGTAGGGGATACAGTTGTCCTATGGGACAGAAGCAGAAAAAAGCCAGGGAAGCACAGGAAGTTTGACAGCCTATGGTTAGGCCCTTATGTGATCAGATCAGTTGCGGGTCCAAATTCCTTCAACCTGAGTCACTTGGATGCTGAGCCATTGAACATTCCAAGGAATGGTCAACAGCTCAAGTTTTATTTCACATAGAGTCAACGTGGTGTCCAAAGGGACACCCTTTGTAACGTATCTCTAACCCTTTTCCTTGCATTTTTTTAAAGTTTTGTATTATTTCATTGGTTTATTCATTATGCATATAGATGTGAATAATTGTATGTCTATTTTATTTTGTATAGCAATTTCATTTATTTATATTGTTTATTGTTTATTTATTGGTTTTTCTTAAGGACTTATGTTGGTTATTGGTGAGAAATTTGTGGTTGCAGGATTCTGGAGTTCTCATATGCTCTCCGATGATCGAACACATGTCCCCAAGTTGGAGCCAGATGTTGCCCACCTATTTCGACTAGGTGGCAACTCCATGTACATGAAGATGTACATAGTTGTACAAATGGTACCTTGAAAAAATCTAAGGATTTTTCACTTCTGAAGGGCAATTGCCCCTTTGTAAAACGAAATGTCCGCTCCCCTGCGTGGGAAAATTAATGTAATTATATGTGCTAGTATGGGTCATATGATATGGATGCCACACCATGGAACTGGTTGTTAGGGAAGTCCCCTCATCGAGTGTTTTTTCCCTTTCCAATTGATCTTGTTGAATAAACGAGTTTAATCGGTTTGGTTTTTCACTCAAAATCCTCCAAAGTGGTGACGGGCATTCTACCAGTCAAGTCCATGAGGTGGCTAAGGCTTCAAAGTATGATTCATGACCATGCTAGACATTTGTATAGAGTCTTGCGGAGTTTCGTTGTGTTGTTGTATTTTATTTATTTTTTCGAGTTAATTAATTTCACCCCTTGGTGGTTAATTAACTCATTTTGATGTAATAATGTAATTGCTCAAGCATGGCATTTTGTAATAGGGGCTATGAATGCAAAATAAAATTGCTATGAAACCCCCTAAGCCACTGCTTCGAGTCCCATGTCGTTCTGATAAGTGGTTGAAAAGATAGACCAATTTTGGTCAGGAGGGATCTATCTCCCCTAGGGAAATTTTTAATTTTCGTAAGTCAAAAATTCATATTATTTGATTTTGAAGGAAAAAATCAAATAATGCCATGGTAATTTTGTTTGGGGGTTGCCAAGCCTAGGAAAATTTACCCCCATTTTTTCCACCCCCCCATGGCCTAGATATTAATTTTTCAAGTTTATTTTTAATTTTTCCTAAGTCAAAGTTGGAAAAATTTAAAAATATTAATTTGGAAAATTTAAATCTGAGGTAAAAAGTATTTTTTGCCTAAGTCTAAGGTTGAATGTATTCTTGGAGCAAAGGCTAAAATCTAAGCCTAAGACTAAAGTCAAACCACCAATGAAGATGGGGCGCTAGAGGAGCCAAGACAAAGATTAAACCCTCACCAAATATAGTAGGGCGTCAATTTAAAGGAATGGCGCCAACCAATATAGTGAGGCGCTAACTTGGTGGAGGCATCTACCATATTTAGAGGCGTCCACAAATAAAGAGGGCGCCACCATATGTAGAGGACGCTAGCCAAAATAAAAGGGCGCTACCACAAGTTTAGAGGGGCGCTACATAACTTGGAAGAGGCGCTAAATTTAGAAGAGGGCGTCCACATAAAAGTGAAGGTGCTAGCTAATGAGGAGGGCGCCACAATTTTAGAGGAGGGCGCTATTTAGAGGAGTCAAAGCCATATTTGGAGGGGCGCCTAGCCTATGGGCCCACGTTTTTACTCATCAAAAGATCTAAGGGTGGATCTTTAGTCAAAACCCTAGATCTAAGGGTGAATATTGCTAAGACATGGATCAAGCACCCTAGCCATTGATCAAGAATTAATCTAAGGGTGTAGATTGATTGAGAGGAATAAAAAGTCAAAAACCTAGATCTAGTGGTGGAGATTTAACCTAGATCTAGATCTAATCTCAACCATTGATCTTCAAGGGGTTGGGGTCTTCCTCAACTATATAATGAGGGTCTCACTCCCTCATTTCTCATGATCTCTCATGCTATTGTTATGCTGCCGGAATATTTCTCCACTCTTCTCTCAAGCTCTTGTGCTATTGTAATCTTCTTGCCCTAGTTGGGCCATTTAATCAAATAAATCTTTGGAGGAATTCTTGGTGTCTACATTTCATGCTTCTTGTGTAAGGTAACTTGCTTCATTTTTATTTGATTTTGCATTTGTATTAGCTTAGATAGCTCTCCACAAAGTATTTTGTGGAGAGACTTGTAGGTAGAAGTATTTTTACCTGCATTTGTGAGTAGATTAGTAAGATCCTACAAAGTATTTTGTAGGATTTATTTATATGCTCACCTCTTGGCTTACATTTTGCAGATCTCATAAGTTTGTTTGCAGGGAACTAAAGCAAAGGAGTGCTTTTTCCATTGGTTTAAAAACTCTGTTTTCATTTTCGCACTTTTGGAAAAAAGGGTTTTAAAACTCAGTTTTTATCACTGTATAGTGATAAAAAACCTTGGTTTTAAAGCCCCAACCCTTAGTATATTAGTATAGGCTTTTATTTCTGCTGTTTAAGCATCATTTAGGTGGCTGGAAACTCAGTTTTTAGCCCTCTAAACTTCATATTTCTGTTATATGTTCACTCAGATTTTTTACTGTAATATAGTGATTTTTTGGTACTAACTTTTTCTAACAAATTCTTTGAGTTTTCTGTGATTTCCAGCAAGTAAAGCTTGCTGGTTTGTGACAGGTTTTGCACAGGTGAAGGGGAGGTGCTGCCCAAATTGGCCCAGAAACACCTCAACCTTCAACCGGTTCAAAAAGGGGTTCAAACCCTCACCTCTCTCTCTCATTTTCTGATGATTGTAAACCCCAACGAAAGTTTCTCTTGGGGTATTCTGCAAAGTTAATAAGCACTTGTAATATATGTGTAAATAGATTAGGAAGTAGAGTAGATTTCAGTTTATGCAAGTTTTCTGTTTACCCACCTATCTTTGTGACAGACCACCATCTCTGTCACAAAGATTGAAGTGAGGTTAGTTTACTATTTTATTCAGTTGTATTTTCCTTTCTAGTTTATTTCATTCCCCCACCTATCTCTGTTACAGACCACCATCTCTGTAACAGAGATTGTTGTGAGGTTAGCTTAAGCATTCGGTTTTATTTTTTTTTATTCACCCACCTATCTTTGGGACAGACCACCATCTCTGTCACAAAGATTGCTGTGATGTTAGTATAATCAGTTTCCTTTCTACCCACCTATCTCTGTAACAGACCACCATCTCTGTCACAGAGATTGCTGTGCGGTTAAGCATTACTCTAACTAGTTACAGTTTCTTTCAAGTTCAGTATTTTTTATTTTTCTGTTAAAAGAAGCAATCATACAACTCACCCATCCTGTGTATCCTCTATCAACTTGTCATCTCCCTTTAGGGACTTCAAGTTGGATATGAAAAGCAGGAGAAGTGGGGGCTTAGGTAATTAAAGCAACATTTTTATTTTCTTGCTACAATCTTCACATTTAAATTTTCAGTCCAAGATCGAATACCAGCACCTCCCATAAGGGATATCACTTGGTGATCTTGTTGATAACTTAAAATTTACATTGCATCTTAATCACCCAAGACTTAAAATTAACCCCTAAAATTTACCAACAAAAACTTCTTTATTTCCTGCTCCTCTACTCAGTTATCACCCTTCGGGGTACTCGCGAGATACGACAGGGGATAGAGAAGTCCTAGTTTAATAGGCATCCATCTTGTTATTTTTTAAGTTAATTAAAAACAATGACCTCGGAGGCGACTTGGGGTAGTAGACCGTGGGGGGTCTCTAGGCGCTTTGACGTCCTCCTTGTTGAGCACCAGGCCATTGGGGTTTGACCTGTGAGCTACGGGTGGGCTTTGCTCCCACTTTGTTGAGCGCAACAGCACTCCCTCTTTGACTTGAGAAGTACTAGATTGGGGTAGTCACACCACCAATTCTAAAACTTAACTTCAAGAAGAAAAACTTTAATAAAATTTACTAAAATAAACCAAGAGACATTGTAAAACCGGTTCTACAACACTTTTTTCATTTCGGCACTCCACCATTGTACTACAACTCTTTACTTTCAGTTTCACTTCACTTTTCAAGTTCATTTACTTTCAGTTCTGCAATTGTTCATGTGGTGAATGATTAACATTTGTTTATACTGTTTCAAGTAAATCAAACTTAAAGTCTTTCTTTCTTTTATTTTCTGTTGGTTCAATAAGTTTCACATTAAAGCATTTTCTTCTGCTATCTTTTGTTTATACTGATAAGTTTAGATCAGTTGTACATTACTTAATAATCTTAGTTCATTACTGTTATAATTGTACCATTTGTCTGTTTATTCATCTCATTGTTAGACAACCTAAACTGTGGCTTAATTAACTTACATTCCAGTTTCAGTTGTAAATCTGTAAAGTTATAATTTTAGACTCCATTTTTAATAGGCACTGGTCTTTATTTATCTCAAGGTATGCTTGTCATTAAAGGAAATCTGTGCATTTGCATGCTGCTTCTCATTCCTTAGATATTATAAAGTCTTAGCCTTAGTCTTAATAAAAGATCCCTTTAATTAATTTGTAATTAATTAATAAATCTGGAACTTAGTTTTCCTGTAGGGACTACCCCCCTTGGCTCTGTTGGGATCTTGCCTAAACGGAGGAGTTGTGGACTGTGGTGACAGTGGTCCCCAGCTCTCACTTGCCCCCAAGGACACACATAGCAGGTTGTGACTTTCCTGTGTCTTAAAGTGTGAATTAGGCGGCAACAGCAGTGACACTCAAGTATGATTAGATTTTGATGGCAAGTATAAGCACAGTACGTATATAATAATCCAAATCAAAATGATTAGTTGCTTCAAAACAAGAACTTCCAGTGTATACTCATTTATAGATTTATCCCTTTTGCTAGTCAGGGGTGAAGGGAAC
Source organism: Pseudotsuga menziesii (assembly GCA_001517045.1). Classification (NCBI taxonomy): domain Eukaryota; kingdom Viridiplantae; phylum Streptophyta; class Pinopsida; order Pinales; family Pinaceae; genus Pseudotsuga; species Pseudotsuga menziesii. The sequence goes on from LPNX010506358.1 coordinate 181,227, forward strand.
AAAAACCAGGTAAGGCCAAGGGATGACTTGATAGCTCAACACTGTAAGCACCTAGGCTAAAGGATAAGGGAATCCACACAACACATAAGTTGGACTAGGTGAATAATAGGGCATGGCAATGTCTCACAAATGGGTGGAGTGATGAGAAGGCTCCGCTAGACTCTATACAAGCAATCTTTTTATACTTTATTTGCTGAGGATTTATTATACTAGTTAGCCTCTAGAGGCAGGTGCCCTTGTAAGCCTTTTGGGCTTCCAAATAGTGACAAAGACATGACCTTCTTGGCCCAGTCTCTCCCTATTGCCCTGTGGGGCCAAATGAGTCATACATTATACAAAGATTGAGTGCTCATCCTCTACCAATAAACTTTATTCCTTATTGCTAACTTTCCAGCCTCCAAGAGCAGGTGCACTGGAAAGCCTTCTGGGTTTCCAGAAAATGACTAAGGCTCAGCCTTGAGGGGCTTGCCTCACCCTGCTATCCTGTGGGGATAAATGAGCCTTACACCATACAATGGATGAGAGCTCATCTCTTGGCAACTGGCTAGTTTTATTTTTTTATTTCTAGTAGTGTCTAGAGACACTTTTATTTTGCTAGAAGGGCATCCTTTTAGAATAACTTTAAGCTTCGATGCCTTAGTGTCTAAAAACACTTCTTTGGTAGGACTACTTGTGTTCAAGACCTAGAGGTAGACATTCCCTATGATAAACATCACATAAACCAGCACCGAGACACAATTTATACATGGAGACCTATTCCAACATGAAGGTGGAGGTGAAGGAAATCCCAGGTGTTACTAGTCAAGTTACAAGTCAAGGATAATCAATCAACATGGGAAGGCAACAGATGGACGGGAACAGTGGAAGTGATGCCAAGACTAGCAAGCTATGTCCTGTTATCACACAATGTGTAGCTACCCACTTAAGATATCCTATCCGAGATAGTAGAGGTGAGGTAGCTAACCAGTGACACCGCAAGGGCCTCGTCCACTACGGGTAAAGGGTAGTTATCACACCGAACGGGCTCTTGTCGCTTTAGATCAATCTAGAGAATGACCAAGGGGAAGACCCTCCTAGCCTAAGAGGGCTAGCGCAACTACTCAAAACAATTCTAGGGTTTGGCGATGGATAAAAGAGGAGAGATAATGAGTGGATAAAACTAGATCTATGGGATAAGTGTGGTATAGAGGTTAGGGCCAAGTTGGAGAGGCTTAGTAAAGATAGGAAATGACCCAATTTGGTTGAGATTGTACCACAAATAGTTTAAGGAAGTAGATCTAGTAAGATCTAGCCAAATAGAAGAAAACCCTAAAGGGACCCACCTAGGGTTTTTGCATAAGTGGAAAAAGTGGACCCAAAAGAGTAGATCAAAGCATGAGATGACTAGATCAGGGTGCTTGAGGAATGGATCTATGATTTTGAGGCGGGTCCAAGCATAGCCATCTGATATATTTGAAGAAAAGACCACCCACCCAAAGAGGGCGCCCCCAGCTAGAGTGACTAGTGCTAGATCCCAGGGAAAATGGAATCTGATTAACGTGAAACTTGAGATATAGGGTTTATTCATTTATCTCCAAGTGGGTTTCGATGGTCGTCATCAAAAACTTACCGGATCTATCAAATCTACAAAACTAGGTTATTAAGAAAGAGGGTTTGGTTGTGACAATCAGATCAAAGCCCGGAAAAATAAAATATATGTAGACGTACTTGGAAATACTTGCTACTAACCTTGTATGATGATGATCTTGCCTTTCCGATCAATTACGAGCGTTTTCTATGCCTCTACTACTGAAATCGCTACCTCCTCTCAGATGCCAAGCGCTCACTCCTCCTGCAAAAGAGATCTGCTATGAGAATCGATTTACAAAAGGATAGATGAAATGATGAAGAAAGATGAATCAAAGAACATCAAGATGGCCGTAAGACACAATAAAGATACTCCTTGAATCCAAGATGATTTGAGAGGACGATATGGAGCTCAATCACAATAGCGCCCCTACCCAAACGGTTCCTTCACTAGATGGATGGCAACCTGCAAAATATTACAAATGCATAGATCCACAAGAATGCTAGAGAGAACAAGACTTTCCAATCTCCATACAAGACATTCGACAAAGCTTCCAAGAGTTTCTGCAAAATACTTTATTAATCCAAGAGTTTGAGAGCCGAAAGTACCTTACAAATGAGAGAGCATCTCAATATATAGATCTCTCAAGTACATAATACCTAGATCCAAAAAGATCAAGGGTCAATATCATGAGATAAAATCATCCTAATCTACGACCAAGATTAGTCAGATACATCTCACATGGATCAACTCACAAATAGAAGGGGGCACATCACTAGAAATGCTCGATGAGGAGGCGCACCACATAAAAATGACTAATGACCACAAAGTAGCACATGGTGGGGCTAGGAAGTTATGTTATCCTTCACTAGCATGGCCCCATGGCACAATCATAAGGTATGGTGGAAAATAATATAAATGAGTGATAAAAATCACTAGGTGATCTCCCTCAAAATACACCAAAACACCCTCAAACTGCATAAATCAAGGATGTGTGGACCCCGAGTGAAGTGAAGTTGATGCCTGATGATGAATGTGACCCAAACATTGTGCCTCAGACCAATTCCATGCCATTCCTTTGCCTCAATTGCCCAAATCCATTTCCTCAAAAGCCATTTTTTATTATTAAAATGCTTCCTTGGGAACATAAAACAACCCATATCTCACCGGAAATCAAAAATTGAAGCCAAATGACTGCACAGATGGATCTGGGACCATGGTAGTATGGTACAATCGACTAGCTGCAGCCTGCACCCACAGATTCCCTCTAGTGCCTAGGAGAATTTAATTTTTTTACATTGTGTTTTATTTTCATTTTCCCTAGGCAAAACTACTGCAAAAAGGCCAAGAGACCCATATATGTCTTGTTACTGCCTGAAACTGAAAACCAGCTGCACCAATGGATTTAGAATGTCCAAATCAACTAGGAATGAGTACTCATACACCATATGTCCATCACAAAAGGTACATCAGAGGCCCCATCAAGGTTAGAACAATAATAATAATAAAGCCTGTAAATGCTGATAATCATGAAAATAATACAAGTCATCATCACAAATCACCCTCCAAAGTATGAATATGTCTAATGGACACCTGTAGACCATAAATAATCATCAACCATAAACATCTGTCTATAACTCATCCTGGATCTTGCTCATTGCCTGGCCAACACTGGGTTGACCGAGTCAAAACTGATCAAATGATGACCCAAGTGCTTAAACTCTGAAACTGCAAAGTACAAACGGACCTGCATGCTAGCAGTACCACTCAAGTATGATTAGATTTTGTTGGCAAGTATAAGCACAATACATATATAATAATCCAAATCAAAATGATTAGTTGCTTCAAAACAAGGAACTCCAGTGTATACTCGTTTATAGATTTAGCCCTTTTGCTAGTCAAGGGTGAAGGGTCCATAAACAACAAGTAAGGCCAAGGGTTGACTTGATGACTCAACATTGTAAGCATTTGGGCTAAAGGACAAGGGGATCCACACAACTAATAAGTTGGACTAAGTGAACAATAGGGCATGGCGGTATCTCACAAATGGGTGGAATGATGAGAAAACTCCACTAGACTCTAGACAAGCAACCTTTTTAATACTTTATTTGCTCAACATTTATTTCACTAGTTGACCTCTAAACGCAAGTGCCCTGGTAAGCCTTCTTGGCTTCCAGATAATGACAAAGACATGACCTTCTTAGTCCAACCTCACCCTATTGCCCTGTGGGGGAAAAGGGGTCGTACATTGGACAAAGAATGGGTGCTCATCCTCTAGCCATCAACTTTATTTTTCATTGATAACTTGACAACTTCCAAGAGCAGGTTCCCTGGAAAGCCTTCTGGGCTTCCAGAAAATGACTAAGGCTTAGCCTTGAGGGGCTTGCCTCACCCTGATACCCTGTAGGGATAAATGAGCCTTACACCATACAGTGGATGAGTGCTCATCTCTTGGCCATTGGTTAGTTTTATTTTTTATTTCTAGTAGTGTCTAAAAACATTTTTATTTTGTTGGCAGGGCATCCATTTAGAATAACTTTAAGTTTCGATGCCTTAGCGTCTAAAGACACTTTCTTTGGTAGGACTACTTGTGTTCAAGACCTAGAGGTAGACATTCCTTGTGATAAACATCACATAAACCAACACCAAGGCACAGTTTATACATGGAGATCTATTCCAACATAGAGGTGAAGGTGGGGGAAATCCCAGATGTCACTAGTCAAGTTACAAGTCAAGGATAGTCAATGAACGTGGGAAGGAAATTAATGGATGGAGACAATGGAAGTGATGCCAAGACTTGCAAGCTATGTCCCTGAAGGGAAAAGACTAAATCCATACTAGGAGTAGGGCAACGCAAATGAGTATACAAAAGAATCTCTCGGTCAAAACAGCTAGATCATTTACTTTAGATTCCAAGTAAGTAAAGATAGAGTATTGCCAACATATAATCAAATTCAACCGAGTCTCACTACTAAAATAAGTAACAAAGCAACATCAAAATCCACATGCACAAACCATAATATCACCTAGGTCATATACTTGCACTGGATCTGAAACAAATCCGAAGATCATTGGAAAAATTGTTGCTACTACATATCATGGGCACTATAACAATCTCTGCTCTGGGTCATGAAAAGAAGAAATGGCTAACTCAATCATCGAATCTGGGGTCATGAGGCTTAGTCATGGCATAGAACTAGTTAATCTGGATGCTTTTGTTCTGCTGAAAGTGGGAGATCATCAATTGATGGCTCATCATCTGCTGATCTCATAGTAAAGAGCTGGCTCAAAGAACTGCTCGGTACTGCTCAAGAACAAAAGTAGCCTAGCTACTATATATGTGACAACATATGGCTCCAACTGGGACAGGTGCTCTAAGGGAGAGAGCACATGAGAACCTCAGACATCTCCGGTACGCAGCAACACTCATCCATCAACGAACTATGCACCCGATGAACTGCTCCATCTTCATTAAAAACCTAGTCTTGTGCATCATGGAAACAACACTACCCAGCAGTACATGTGGCATAAAATAAATGCATAAAATAATATAACTGAAAGTAAATGCTGAAATGTAAATGCGGAAAATACATGCTGAAAATAAAACATTTATCTAAGAACTGTCAAGCAGCTTTGAAATGAGCGCTAAAGCAGTTTCACCAAGTGTCCAACGAGGCGAGGCATAACCTGCTTGGAGTAGCCCCCTGACTCTATGGTATCAACCCTTTGCGACCTCCCGACTTCTCAACCGACGAGCTTATATGGATTTCCCTATTATTCTAGTCACTCGTATCCCTTTCTGGTACAACCAGTTGATCAGACAAGCTGTAGCAGTGTAGAGCATACGGGGAATGAGCATTCGTTAATTTGATTTATGAACCTAATGTGGTGTTTATTAACTAACTAATCACGACTGCGAGTCTCTTTTACCCTTTCAGGATAGTCAAGAGAGCACATCCCGGTAAATTTTGCAAATTTAAGGAAAGCAACAAAAACAAAGAAATGAAAATATTTTCTAATTAATCTTACCACAAATTTCTTTCCCCCTTTCGGGATACTCGAGAGAGCGTGGAGTAAGTATTTTCTTTACTTTGACAACAATAAAAGGATAAACAGGAAATAAAAATTGAACTAGCTAACAATAAGAAATTACAAAAAAGCACCGACGCAGATCCCCCAGGGTGGATGAGGAGTGGGCTTTGATGAGCCTACTCAAAACTTTTATTAATCTTTACAATGATAAAATAAATGTGCTTTGGTCCTTGTAATTTGGATCCAAAGGCTTACAACTTGATGGAAAAAAGACTTTTTGGTGAAAGGGAAACTCCGTTGAGCTCTTAATGGTTCATTTTCTCACAAAACGGCCAAAGTTTCCTTCTCCTTTTTGTTATACCTGCAAAAAATCAGCAAGGTATCAAATGCAAAAGATGCTCAAAGACACTTTAAGAGTGTCTTTGAACAGTCTCTAAACAATCTAAAAATTTCTAAGTCAAACTATGAATAAAAAAAGGTAAAATTTCACTAAGACAAGCTAGAGAGCTTGTCTTCTTAGGATCTTTGCTTGCCACTTTAGGATAATGGAAAGTAAACAAGAAAGCACTAATGCTAGATGTTGTCGCCTAAAACACACTTGACCATGGAAAAGTCTTCCAACCACTAGGTGTGTTCTCGAGGGCAACTATGAGTTTAGAACCCAATGTCACCTCGATTCCTAACTCCTCCGTTTAGACCCAACTCCTAAAAAGGTCAAGGGGGTAGTCCCTATTTACTATGTTTCAAAGATTTTGTTTTAGGAGTTAAAAGTTGATTAGATTAATTTAATCTTTATGGCAATCAATCATGGAGAAATGCAATAATTTCAAATGACAGGCAAATCTTTCTTTATTTGTAAACCAAATATAATTGCAAGGGAAATATAGTATTACTAAACTAGTGCCTGCCTAAATCGGGCTATGGAGTCACAAGCAGAAATTACAATGAAATTGCAAAAATGCACAAATTGCTCTAAATCATTCGTTCACCACAATAATAAAAAGACCACATCCATCAAATGTAAAATACTTTAAGGAAATGAACTAAAATGTACAAGATGAGCTTGAAGTAGAACTGAACCAAATGAACAATGACTGCAATAGTAAATAAAATGAAAGATCATGACGTTGTAATGAAAGTAACCTTAGGAACATAATATAATGCTTAGAAACTTAATTTTCCTTTTCTAAGTGACTTTAGGCAACTTTCCAAAATTTGGCTTGCTAATTAATTGTCAATTTTCCTGATTTCCTTGACTGACTTTGGAAAACATGACCAAAACCTTAGCAAGACCTGTCCAAATGACTTCAAACTTTGCCCAAGGATATAGGGGGAATCATTCCATTGATTTTAAGTACCCATACCCCAATCCGTGGGCATTAAATGTCATTTCACCATCTTTTTATTAGAACATTTTTATATTGAGGGATATCTTTTAATCACCAAAAATTAAAAAAATCCTAGGTAAAACCTAATGAAATTCCGCAAGACTCTGGATAGGGTCTAGCACGGTTACATAGAACATTACTAGGACTTAGTCGCCCCGTGGACTCGATCATTAGAAATCCTTTCACCACTTTGGAGGTATTTTTGAGTGAAAAACTCAGATAATTAAAATCACTAAAAAATCATTTTAACTATCCAAGGAAAAAAATACTCGATGAAAAGACTTCTCTAATGAAAAAGTCCTAAACAACTAAGTTATACAGAAACTAGACTCTCATGTCGACATATCATTACAATATTTCCCGTAGGGATGTGGAAATTTCATGGAGAAAAGATAAGAAGAAGAGCTGCCTTGCTTGAAAAAAAAACTTCATTAGGTACTTCTTTCTCATCTTCAATGCACATGGTACATGGTTGGCCACCTAGTTGGTTAGGTGGTCAACACTAGATAAGTGATTTAAAGATCAAAACATTCTCTTAACTGTTCAATTTTTACCAAGGAAGTGTTTGTCCACTCATGCCTTGGGGTGGACAAAGACACTTTATAATGTGGTCCCTAGTCAAATTAAAAGGTGAGAATGACTTTATGATAAAATGACCTTTTAAAAAAATCTTTGAGTCTATATTTTAAAAGTGACTTTATGAGTATCAATGAGGGTGTGTATTAAATTCTCATTATTAATTAAAAAGTGATTTTTTAATGAGGAAATGAGATGGGCCCTAGATCTCATGTAGCTGGCTTTTAATCTAAGCCATTGATCTCAAGGTGGACTTTACTGAAACAAAAAGGGCTTGGGAAAGGCAAAGAGAGATCATTGTTCACTTTCAAGAGAGAATTTTGAGAGAGGAGCAAGAGAAAACCAGAGAGAAGAAAATCTTGCAAAATTTCCAAATTCAGGAAGAGGAGAAAGGGCACGAAAATCGAGGAAATTGTACCAGCAAATTGGCACAATTCCCTAGGCAAATCGTACAACATTTATTGTAGGCATACGTACAACATTAAATGCAGAGCGTACAGTCGCACATGTGAGGGCGTACAACACAACTTTTGAGGAAGTTGTACAACACCAAATTCGAGGCAAGCAGGCATGAATTTCGAGGCATTCATACAACACAAAAATCGAGGTCCATACATCAATAGGTTTGGTATTGATTTTGAGGTCTGTACAGCCACATGTGTGAGGTCGTATAACACAGAAATCGAGGCAGCCGTACAAATGTTTGTTAGGGTGAAGTTGACACGAATTTCGAGGAGAAGATAAGTGTACTGTTGTAATTAATTTTGTATTTCTTCTTGAAGAATACAATATCTCTCTGAAGAACAGGTTTTCCCTTCGAGGTTTTTCTTGGGTCAATTTGACTAAAACTCTGAGCATTTAATTTTCATTTGTGTGGCTGAATTTAAATTTCTGAGTAAGAATTTAGGGCTGCCATAATTTTCAAAGTTCAAAAAGAAGAAAAGAAATCTCATGTGTTTTATGTTTTCACTTAAGTTTTTAAATTTTGATGCACATGCAAATGTTGGAGTTTGGGCATTAAACCATGATGAACTGAAAACTAAAATCGGGTTGGGGTTCTTGAAAATTTTCATGGTATCAAAGTAGAGTTGAAGGCTGAAAACTGCAAACAGAAATAAATTTCAGACTTGAAGAAATAAGAGAAAACATGGTTGTTGAGTAAAACAGGTACTTGAACTTTCTTGCAGTCATGGCTACTAATCTTAGGATAGAAGACAGGTTGGATGGGGTTGTAAATTTCTATCCATGGAAGGCTAGAATAGTGTTAATTTTATAGGATAGTGAGCTATGGGACACAGTGAAAAGCACTACCGCAAATCTAGTGACTGTTCCTGCAGATGCTACAGTTAAATCTGCTTTTGACAAGAGGTATATAAAGGCCAAAAGGATCCTTCTTTATGCAATAAAAGATCATGTGATTCCGCACATATCATGTAAAGATCATGCCCATCGGATGTGGGCCACTTTAACTAACCTTTACCAAAGTTCCAATGAAAATCGGAAAATGGTATTAAAGGAGAAGTTAAAGAGCATTCGCTTGAACAAGGGTGAGAATATGACCACTTACCTCACCAGGATTACATAGGTTTGTGATGAGCTTGGAGCTATTGGGGAGGTGATAGAGAGTGTTTAGTTGGTGCGTACAACCTTGAATAGTGTGGCAAAGCCATGGGCTGTATTTCTGGAGTCAGTGGTTGCTCATGAGCACATGCTTTCATGGGATCGTCTTTGAGATGATTTCATACAGGAGAAGACCCGTAGGGGATATGTATAGGGTAGTACATCTCACAGTAAGGATGATGAGGAGAATGTAGCCTTAGCAGCAAAGGGGAAGAAGAAGACTTTCAAGAAGGGTTCCAAGGGTGGAACCAAGCAGTAGAATGGAGAGAAGAAGGACATGAGCAAAGTGAAATGCTTTGTTTGTCAGAAGTTTGGGCATTATGATGGACAATGCCCAAACATGAAGAAGAAAAAACAACAAACAACAGCTTCAGCAGAGATTGATGAGTACGCTACTAGATTTGAGAGAGAGTTTTCTCTCTTTGCTGGTGGTTATGTAGAGAGAGCATCATCCATCACCAACAGGGATTTTGAGGATCACATGGAGCATTCCATGATTGTTGGGCATTCATTGAGTGCTTCCACTACTTCCTCCACTTGGTATATTGATAGTGGAGCTTCAAGTCACATGACAGGTGATCGAGACATTTTCACCAAGATTTCTAAGACAGGCTTGGAGTTGGAAGTTGTATTGGGCGATGATACAGTGGTGAGAGCAGTTGGGCGTGGGATAGTCCACTTTGACAGGGAGTCCATGGAGCCCATGGTACTGAGGGATGTCTTGTACGTCCCTAGGCTAAAGAAGAACCTTGTGTCGGTTTCCACGATTGAGGACAGAGGCCTTGGGGTTTATGTCCTAGATGGGAAAGTTTACATCTTTCCCAAAGCAGAGGGTCCATCTGCTTCATATGTGATTGGAGTCAGATGCGAGAAATTGTACAAGCTTTTCTTTTAGCAACATCATGCACTGTTACACACTTAGAGCAGCAGTGAGTTGTGTGAGTTATGGCACAAGAGAATGGCCCACCTTCATCATTAAGCTTTGAGGATGCTGAGAGACATGACCACAGGTTTTCCAGATTTCAGTGCAAAGCAGAGTGGTGTATGCAGAGGGTGTGCTTTAGGAAAGTACACCAAGACTGCTTTTTCGAGCAGTGACAACAGATCAAAGGGAGTGTTGGAGTTGATTCATTCATACTTGTGTGGTCTCATGTCTTCTGCCTCATTGACAGGTTTTGAGTATTATATTACTTTCATTGAAGACTTTTCCAGAAAGACCTAGATCTATTTCCTTAGAACCAAGTGATCAGAGGAGGTCTTGCTTAGGTTCCAAGAGTTCGAAGCTCTTTTAGAGAACCAAACAGGAAAGAAGATCAAGGTACTCAGATCAAATAATGGGGGTGAGTATACTTCCCATGCATTCGATGAGCTTTGTAGACAGGGGGGTATCAGGAGGCAGTTGACAATTCCTTACACTCCACAACAGAATGGACTGGCTTAAAGGAAGAACCGTTCGATAGTGGGTGCAACTAGAGCCATGATGCATGATCAGAGTCTTCCTTTCTTTATATGGGCAGAGGCCTGTAGTATAGTTGTTATGTGCAGAACAGGATGTTATCACCAACCTTGTAGTTGCCTATGTGAGATAGATCTAGATGGACGGTAAAGGGACAAGCAACTAAAGAGGTGGAACCAAGACTACCTAGACTCCCCAATGGATGGTTATCACGCCAATCAAGGCAGTCTTCGCTTTATGTTACCTAAGTCCAAGATAACAACGGGGGAGACCCAGATCTACTCCTGACAGGAGAGATCAAACCTAGACACCAGATCAGATCAAGTATGGCTTGAGGTACGTAAGGTGTAAGGTAATTGGAAACACTAGATCTATGGAAGATGATACTAAGTGGACTAGGGCTTCAGTCATATGAGGGTTGATCCAAAGTGGAATACAAGTGACCTATCGGGATAATATTGGATCTAGGGTTGAGGTACTAGCAACTGATGAAGATAACCGTTGCCTTGGGAAAAGTAACTGAGGCAGGGTGAGTAAGGACAGAGTTGGGACTGTTTAGTACCAAAGGGATAGACTCAATGAGAGATATGACAATGTCAGATTACCTGAGTCATCAAGGAGCAGTCAACTTTTAGGGGAAAGAGGTCAAAAGAGGGCTAGCGCCAGGCTTGGAAATCAGTGCATGTTGGGCCTTGGGTAATGGAGTCAGTATCTGCACAGTGTTAAAGTGAACACACCTGGGATATGCCCTGATCTATGCACCTAGAAAAGTGTTTGGCCCAGAAGATTTAGTTTACAGGGAAACCAGCAGAAGTAGGGCTAGCGCTAGGGTTTGGAGAGGCAGGTCTGCAGATCTAGGACAACCAGGAGACTATCACCTCAATGTTGAAGAAGAGATGAAATCAAAATGGCCTGATCTACAAACCCAAGTCAGAAAATTTAAGAAAAAATCAGATCTGGAAAAGTCAAAATATGATGAGGGAAGCTAGGATGCTGAAAGTCAGTTTTTCAAATCTAGGGCTACCTAGTAGGAACTAGCTCAGCGTTGGGGGTGTTCTGGAGTGAGGGAGACTTGATCTACAAACCCAAGTGATAATTTTCTGGAAAAAGTCAAAATTTCACTAGGGGCGATGGGGTTTGAGCAGTCAGAAAGTCATATCTAGGGCAAACCAATCACAATCTAGACAGCGTTGAGGAGGATTTGGTGAGAGGGGTGCCCGATCTACAAAACACAACAGTGGTTTGTCCAAAGATCGAGCAGTTCCTCGATTAAGTATTTTTTTGGATTTTTATAATTTAGGAATTTTTTCAGAAAATTTGAAGAAAAGCAGGTACAATGGATTGAGATCTGGAAGAGAAGAGACTGACCTGTAGATCTTACCTAGAAATGCTTGTAGATGCCTTGATGATGATGATCCTCGCCATCCCGATCAATTTTGGAAGATCTAAGTGAGTTCTAGGACTAAAGTTATGCTCCAAGTGACCAATGCGCCCCCTATCCTGCACAAGCAAACGTCAACAATATCAGATTTGTTGTACCACAAAAGAAAAAGCTAGATCTACAGAGAAGTAACAAGATGTAATCATAGATCAAAATGAAGCTAATGAAAAACCCCTGATACGAAACGAAGACAATCCAAGCGAGTTGAGATCCCCCTGCAAAAACGCTCCAGCTAAAAAGGCCCTCCTGTAGACAAGACCATGATCCCGAAAAAAGATATAGATCTCACACAATATTCTGAATGCTAGGAAGCAAGAGACTTTCCAATCACCACCGAAGAACATCAAATGCAAAGCAGATCCATAAAATATCCACAAAAAAATCTTTCTATTATTCAGATTCAAGAGCCAAAGACCCCTTACAAATGAGAAGCTCTCTCCTTTAAATAGAAATGAGAGAACCAAAATCCTAACCACTTTTAAAACGAGTGGATAAGATTAAAATATATAAAGGTTCTAATAAATGGTTGAGATGAGCTCAACATACAATACATGGATCAATATAACCATAAAGTACCAAAGTGGACTAGATCACCCATAAAGAGGGTACCCCACTCAACAAGAAATAAATGAAGCACATAGTGGCACAATAAAATAATATAATATTTTAATTTTTTAACTTTGTGCCTCCTTGAGGAAATCGTGAACCTCCCAAAAGCTCCAGAAAATAATATAAAAATGCCCAAAAAATAGGTGTGGGCCCAATCAGGTGCTACAACTGCTAGAGAAGCTGTGGAGAACATCACACTCATCATCATGACTCATCCCATGTCATTTCCTTGCCTTAGTAGCCCAAACCGATTTCTTCATTAGCCATTTAATCATTTTTTAATCTACCTCAGGAAACGTGAACCTGCCAAAACAGCCCCTAGGGTGCCTGCGTTGTCAAACTGAGCCCACTAGACTCTCTGGGATGGGGGTACTATGGTATAATCAAGTGGCTGCACCCCCTATGCCCCATACAGCGCCCTAGAATATCCAATAAAAACATGTCCCTGCTCAGATACATCATCCATTGAAGCAAAACTGCATCAGAACGGTAAAATGAGCCTGATCATCTCTGTACGTGCCCGAAACTGAAAATAAGCTATCTCACTAGACTCAGAGAGTCCAAATCCATCTAGGGTGCATACTTATACCCTTTCCAGATCTCTACCTGATCATCAACAATATCCAATAGACAATATAATCAACTGTAAATGACCAGATACCAATAATATAACTCAGACTATCATCCATCTGCTGCAAGTGTTACAAGACTAAGACATGCTCTACAAATCATTTAAGTAACAATCATAACAAGTAGCAGTCACCTCACTAGCGGTACATCAACCAAATACATGTATAGGGTTTTATTTATTATTACTCAAACCAGACTTTCAGGACTATACTCACTTCATAGTTGTAGTCAATTTGCTAGTGAAGGGTGAAGGTTGAAATTGACCTAGGGCAAAAGATGACTACCAACTTAACATCATGACACTTTGGATATGGAAAGGGAATACTCACTATAACCACATGTCAGACAAACTGTAATGTCCTCTTCCGATTAGGCCTTGAGGCCCAAAATCGCTAACCTATGTGATTCCTTTGGGTTTGAGCGGTTACTGACAATTAGGGAATCATCTAAGGACTCATGCCATCCATAGAAAATCTAGGGCATCATCATTAGGTCAAGAAGGGCCACCCGGGCCAAAGGCCACCTTCGTGCATGCCATCCAAGCATTATTTAATGATGCATGCACTCATCTAAGTCTCCATGCGCATGCATGCAAGTCAACTGCAAATTAGAAGATAAAGTGACCTAATTAGGTCAAAGATTAGGGTTTTCGTAGTTGAAAGTTATAAAAGGAGGATAAAGCGAAAGGAGACTTCACTTTTGATGATTATTATTTTGGGAGCTCTTGAATAGCAGCATAGGGTGCAGCACAGCAGTTGGGGTTGGAGACGACGTCTTCAACTAGCGGGGTTTCGGCAGTGAAATATCTGCGCTAGTCTCATTTAAAGTAAGCCATACAGGTTCACCATTTGCTCTTACATTCATTCATAGTTATCTAGTATACGGTGTAGATTTTTGCAGGGACATGTGTGCAGCCGTAAGGGGGGTTTTAAGCCAGAAAGCCCTAATCAATTGCTAGGTCTTCAGATCTCAGTTTTACTTCGAAACTCGGGCACCATTCTCATCATCGGCATCTTAATGGGGTACCCGGTGATTATCAGAGCCGACCGTGCTCATCCAGAGCAGTTATTAGCTATTTCGGGATCAGGGGGGAGTGAGCAGCTGTCTCTCTGGAACAATTCGCTAGCCTACCTAGAGACCTCCGAAACTCCACATGTACCAGGCATTCTCTCCGACACAAGAAGGCTATCAGTCCTACAAATCAGCAGCTCCATCGGACACCTCCTTCACTGAAAACGTCACCCTTATTTGATCTGGGGTTCTTGTTGCTGGGGTTTTACCGGAAGCAGAAGATATCAGTCCATCTCCGATTCAGTCCTTGATGCTTGCATACTCTCTCAGGAGCAATCCAGCCAACTTATCAGTGGTAAGTGTTCATTCTATCTCACAAGCCCTGGCCCTAATTTTTGCTATAAAATAGGGATTTTTGCATGGCAGTTTGCATGCCCGGTTGTATCAGCATATTTGCATAGGAATAGAAAATATCGGGATTTGGGATATTACAGTGGTATCAGAGCTATCTTCTTGGCCAGCTGTGGGCTTAAGAAATGAGACATAGATGAATCCAGAGGGAGACCCTTTTGTAACCTATAGGAGGAGAAAGAGTAGATACACAGGGGACTTTGAGGATATCCAACTAGAAGATACCAATTCAGACATGGAACAAACAGGTATACACTCGGATAGGGGAAAAGGAACGGGAGAAGAGGAGGATAGGATGGAGTTTCGCAACTTAGTATCTGCATTGCAAGACTTAGCAAAAACGCAAAAAGATGTGCTCAATGTAATCAACAGATTATCGGTGAAACCAGAAATAGGTACCAACAGTACACCTCCCTCACCGATAGATCGGGGATCTACAAGCAGCAATGGAAAGGTTGCGTACACTAATATGTAGAATACTCCGCACATATATAGCAGACCTTCCAACAGGCCTACCATGCCTCACTTCTTGGCAGATACAGTAGGTGGTCCGGTCATGCAGGTAGAACCTACGAGCCTTTTGGGGCTTATTTGCAGGAGTATAGAGACATAGGGGATGAGTTTCATGCTGCCATGTCTTTTTCAGATTTCTGCAACATGAAGAGTACGAACAGGCCCAGGAATTTCAACAAGGGTTTCAATCACAACTATGAGTTGCAGAAGACCTTGGGCAGGTTGACCATCCCGAACTTTGATGGGACTCGTGGAGGATCAACGAGGATATGGGTTCAAAAGTTGGATACCTATTTCCAACTCAATCCCATGACAAAGACAAATGCCATTAAATTGGCTACACTCCACCTGGACGGAGAAGCTCACGAGTGGTGGTACCACGGATTGGTGACATTGGGTCACAACACCATACACTCCTATAGTGAGTTCACTCAGAAGCTCATAGCGAGGTTTGACAGGAAGGATCCAGAGATACATTTCAGGGAGTTGGCTCAACTCAAACAGACCGGTAGTGCAGAAGCCTTCATCTCAGAATTTCAGAGGATAGCAGTCATGGTAACAGATGTATCAGAGAGCAAGTTGACTATATTATTCACTGAGGCCCTCACAGAGCCACTATGGGGATGGGTGAAATCCTACAAACCCCTCACTCTCCAGGATGCAATTAGCAGAGCCAGAGATCTTCAGGATTCAGTCCCCAAAAACAAGTTCCTGCTGAAAACCAATTTTCCTGTTAGGGACAAGGACAAGAAACCTTTCCAGCAGGATGTTACCAAGAAAACATGGTTAGATGAGGACACTAGGAAAGATTTGAGAAGGAAGAAACTATGCTTCACTCGTCAGGAACCATGGGTACCAGGACACAGGTGTGCAAGGAAGGCGAAGGCTCACTACATTGAGGTATATTCGGACAGTGATGAGGATGACTATGAGTTGGAAGCCACAGAAGAACTACGGGCAGCTGAGGAAGAATCACACCAGGATGATACACCAGAGGGAGTCATTGCTACATTATCTGGAGTACCAAGATTCCATACTCTCAGGGTCAGGGGAGTAGTACAGGGTCACAGAGTAGGAGTATTGATTGATGGGGGAGCAACCCACAATTTCATTGACTCCGCTTGGGTAGCCAAGAGAGGTATTCAGACCGAGAAGTTCGAAGGATTCACTGTAGCAGTAGCCGGGAACTCCAGCATGGAGTGCAACTACTGGATTCCAAAATTAAATGTCACCTTAGGTAACTATCAGATGACAGATTCCTTCTACGTAGTGGATGTATCAGATACTCATGTAGTATTGGGTGTTCAGTGGCTTTATTCTATAGGGAAATACACTACAAACTACAGGGCAATGGATATGGAATTCCAGGGGCCAGACGGCAAACGGGTAGTTTTGAGGGGCATGAACACTTATCCCCCAAAACCGGTCCCGTCACAGAGAATGGAGGCAGTACTCAGACAGGATGATATAGAATGGGCTGCAGAATGTTTTGTCATCTTTAGGAAGCCCCCAGAGACCAACACACAACACCCAAGTGACATTCAAACCTTGCTACAAAAACATGAAAAGGTTTTTCGGGACCTTCCATCAGGTAGACCGCCAGACCGAGGCTTTGAACACATCATTGAGCTAGAGGAGGGGACACAAGCAGTCATCACCACTCCTTACAGGCATCCCAAAAGATACAAGGTTGAGATTGAGAAAACAATTAAAGAATTACTGGAGCTTGGATATATTCGGCCCAGTTCTAGCCCCTTCGTATCCTCAGTAGTATTGGTCAAGAAGAAAGATGGTACACTATAAATGTGCATCGATTATCGAGCACTCAACAAAAAGACCATTAAGAACAGGTATCCCATCCCCAGAATTGACGAACTCATGGATGAGCTTCGAGGAGCTAAATACTTCTCCAAGATTGATCTTCGCTCGGGATACCATCAGATCAGGGTAAGGGACCAAGACATCTCCAAAACCGCTTTTTGCTGTCACTATGGTCCCTATGAGTTTTTGGTCATGCCTTTTGGACTTACCAATGCTCCAGCCACTTTTCAGTCATGCATGAACCACACCTTCAGAGCACAGCTACATAAGTTTTTGCTAGTATTCTTTGATGACATCCTGATTTACAGCAAAACATGGGAAGAGCATCTGAAACACCTGAACGAAGTACTGAACATTTTAGAAGAACATTCGCTTTATGCGAAAATGTCCAAGTGTGAGTTTGGCATGAAGGAAATGCTGTACTTAGGACACATAATCAATGCAGAAGGAGTACAGGTTGATATGGAGAAAATCCGAGCTATCAGAGATTGGCCCGCGCCAAAAACAGTTATAGAATTGAGAGGTTTCTTGGGTCTATGCACTTATTACCGACGGTACGTTAAGGGATTCTCCCAATTTGCAGCACCCCTCACAGATCTCAAGCGTTCACTTGGACAGACTTAGCACAGGAAACTTTCAAGGAGATGAAGGTTATTATGAGTTCCTATCCAGTTTTAGCATTACCAGACTTCTCACAACCCTTCGTAGTAGAATGTGATGCCTCAGGGGAAGGGTTAGGAGCAGTGTTGATGCAAAACCATCACCCTATTGCATTTGAGAGCTGTAAATTGAAGAACTACGAGCGTCACTACTCCATATATGACAAAGAGATGCTAGCCATCTTACATGCTCTCACAAAATTCAGGCAGTACCTGGTGGGCAGTAAGTTCAAAATCAAAACCGATCATAACAGCCTCAAGTATTTCCTGGAGCAGAAGGAACTGAATGAGCGACAGCAGAAATGGGTCAGCAAAGTACAAGCCTATGATTTCGAGATCGAGTATGTAAAAGGTAAGAATAATGTAGTAGTTGATGCATTATCCAGACGTCCCACCTCATTATCTCTCAGTAGTATATCCACAGATTGGAGGGCACTTCTCTTAGTAGGATACTCCAAAAATAAATTCGCTTGCGAATTATTGGATGGACAAATTCAGGATGACAAGTACAGGATTGTTGATGACATCATCTATTACAAGAACAAGATATACCTTGTCCCAGAATCCACATTGAGGAAAAAGATCATTCAGGCAGCACATGATTCTCCTTTATCAGGGCATCAAGGTTTCTTGAAGACCTACAGGCAGATCCGAGAGAGGTTCTCATGGAAGGGCCTCAAGGGGGAAATTATGCAGCATGTACGGGAATGTAGCATCTGTCAGCAGAACAAGATTGAGAACATCCATCCAACAGGGTTACTTCAGCCACTACCGATTCCAAAACAGAAGTGGGAAAGCATCTCCATGGACTTTATTACAGGATTGCCCAAGGTCCAAGGGCGAGATTGTTTATATGTAGTAGTTGACAGAATGACCACGTTTGCACATTTCTTTTCGATATCATCAAACTACTCGGCAGCTCAAGTAGCTGAGTTATTCTTCAGGGAGGTCTTCAGGTTACACGGGTTACCTAAGACCATTGTCAGTGATCGGGATAGCAAATTCACAAGTGCCTTCTGGCAGGAACTATTCAGATTAGTGGGGACCGAAGGAACTATTCAGATTAGTGGGGACCGAACTGGCTACCAGTACGAGTTATCATCCCCAGAGCGATGGACAAACTGAAATAGTCAACAAGTGGATCGAAGGATATTTAAGGAACTATGTAGCAGGGCAGCAGCGAACTTGGATCAAATGGCTACACCTAGGGGAGTATTGCTACAATACTACCTATCACATGTCTATTAGGATGACTCCTTTTAAGGCATTATATGGTTACGAGGCCTTGGACTATGCAGATTTGGCATTTGGAGATAGTAGGGCTCCTAAGGCTAAGGATTGGATACAGGACAGTCAAGACATTCTGAAAATCTTAAAGGAAAACTTACAAACAGCCCAGAATCAACAGAAGTTGTATGCCGACAAACACAGGATTGAGCGGAGCTTTGAGGTAGGGGATTTGGTATACTTGAGGCTCCAACCTTACAGACAGTCTTCGCTTAAGAAGAAAGGAGCAGAAAAGTTAAAACCTCGCTTCTATGGACCCTACAGAATAATCAGAAAGGTGGAAGAGGTGGCATATAAACTAGAACTTCCACAGGAAAGTAAAATTCACAATGTGTTCCATGTGTCTAACCTGAAGAAGACCCTTGGGCAACACATTGCTCCATCTACAGAGTTACCTCCCTTAGATGATGAAGGACTGCTGATACTGATTCCCAAACGGATCATACAGACTAGAGAAAGGAAGCTCAAGAACAGGGTAATCAAAGAGTACTTGGTTCAATGGAAAGAACTACCGCCAGAGGATGCCACCTGGGAAGGTGAACAGGTATTGCAACATCCCAGTTTGCAGTTGCTTGAGGACAAGCAACCTCAAGCGGGGAGGACTGTATTATCCTCTTTCGATTAGGCCTTGAGGCCCAAAATCGCTAACCTGTGTGATTCCTGTGTGTTCGAGCAGTTACTGACAGTTAGGGAATCATCTAAGGACTGATGCCATCCATAGAAAATTTAGGGCATCAACATTAGGTCAAGAAGGGCCACCGGGGCCAAAGGCCACCTTCGTGCATGCCATCCAAACATTATTTAATGATGCATGCACTCATTTAAGTCTCCATGCGCATGCATGCAAGTCAACTGCAAAGTAGAAGATAAAGTGACCTAATTAGGTCAAAGATTAGGGATTTCGCAGTTGAAAGTTATAAAAGGAGGATAAAGCGAAAGGAGACTTCACTTTTGATGATTATTATTTTGGGAGTTCTTGAATAGCAGCACAGCAGTTGGGGTTGGTGACAGCGTCTTCAACTACCGGGGTTTTAGCAGTGAAATATCTGCCCTAGTCTCATTCAGGGTAAGCCATACAGGTTCACCATTTGCTCTTACATTCATTCATAGTTATCCAATATACGGTGTAGATTGTTGCAGGGACACGTGTGCAGCCAGAAAGCCCTAATCAATTGTTGGGTCTTCAGATTTCAGTTTTACTTCAAAACTCAGGCACCATTCTCATCATCAGCATCTTACTCCGGTACCTGGTGATTATCAGATCCGACCGTGCTCATCTGGAGCAGTTATCAGCTATTTCGGAATCAGGGGGCGTGAGCAGCTGTCTCTCTGGAACAATTCACTAGCCTGCCTAGAGAACTCCGAAACTCCGCATGTACCAGGCATTCTCTCCGGCACGGGAAGGCTATCAGTCCTACAAATCAGCAGCTCCATCGGACACCTCCTTCACTGAAAATGTCACCCTTATTTGATCTGGGGTTCTTGCTGCTGGGGTTTCACCGGAAGCAGAAGATATCAATCCATCTCTGATTCAGTTCTTGATGCTTGCATACTCTCTCAGGAGCAGTCCAACCAGCTTATCAGTGGTAAGTGTTCATTCTAACTCACAAACCCTAACCCTAATTTTTGCTATAAAATAGGGATTTTTGCATGGCAGTTTGCATGCCCGGTTGTATCAGCATATTTGCATAGGAATAGAAAATATCGGGATTTGGGATATTACACAAACAACAACACAGGGAATGGCAGTGCTTCACAAATGGTTGAGTTGTTCAGAGAGTGATTATTCAACTTAGGTATCATGTCTACATCAAGTTTGATCCAGGTTCATTAGGACCATGAATTTTATTTCCATGGCCTTTTTGGCCTATATGACCTTTTGGGGACTTCACCAATACTTAAAAGCACAGCTAACTGCAGCTTTCATCTAGGACATATTCAAATTTATAAGGTTAGCAATCTTTGGATATAGCATATATTTAACCATTGCTTTTGGGACCTCTTCTTATATCCTTCACGGAGTATTTTAGCATTTCATTGCTCTTGCTCTTTGCTTGTATATGTTAAAAAACACATTTTAGAATTTACATTTTCCATGGGCGCATATATAAACATTTTCAATACAAGTAGTACATGAGCTTTCAGTTTTAGCCAACAACATCTCAAGTGACTAGGGGGAGTTCTACACAGTGCCAAACATCAGGACAACCGACTAGAATGATTTAGGCATACCAACTCACCAAAGGCAAGTTTTGTCACCAACTTAGAGCCGAGACACAATATAAATGAGAAGGTTTGTCCAACAAAGGTTCTAGTGGGGAATGGTCCTCCATGCCACAAGTCAAGTAGTAAGTCGGGTTAAAACAAAACTGGAAGGTAATGGATGGGTGGAGACAGTGAAAGATGAAGCCAACACTAGCAAGCCAAAGTAATGGTGGGAATGACTACCTCTATTCTCCCTAAGGAGGGTAAAACCAATGAGTATAGATCAGGAACTTCCAAGTCTAAGTAGGGACACCAATACATAATACAAATACATCCAAGTCCATATATTTAAGACCGCCAGATCATGATACTAAATGCTAATACATGTCACAAAGATGAGTATAAGAGCAATGATAACCCTAACACAATATAATAAAAGCTGAGTCATAATCATGCATATCATCCATCTGAACCATCATCTGTCCAATGAGAAAGCACTGATATAAATCTGGGCATCAATAACTGCTATGTAAATGACTAAATGGCTACATCAGTCCTCAAATCTGAGTGTCCTGAGACTCAGTCCTGACGTGGGAGAGTTCAATAGTCCACAAAGAAAATAATGATCCGTCAAAACTGCTCATCTCAGCATCTCATATGTAAGAGATATGGCTGAAAAAATGTACTGTATCTGAAAAAATAGCATATGGTAGACTGGCTACTATATATGTGATAACACAGGAGTCTGCAGCGTGCCTTGGGATGCAAAACTCTTAAGGAGATGTTCACCGGGAAGATGCCTGAGATAGGCCACTTCCACATCTTCGGATACCTTACATACTCACATGTCCCTTCTGAGAAGAGGACAAAGTTGGAGGCTACTGGAGAGGGGTATATTTGTTGAATATGATGACACTTCGAAGGCTTTCCCCATTTACCTTCCTACACAGAGGAAAGTTGTGGTGAGGAGGGAGATGAGATTTAAGGAGGAGCAAGCCTTCAGGAGATTTCGAGATTCTGAGATAGAGGAGTGATCTGATCCTGGGGGCGAGCCCGGAAAGTCATCGAACCCGCTCGAAACAATCGGGACCAATAGGATCGTTTTTATGACGTTAGTGCAAGTGAACATGAGCATAATATAAGTGTGTAACATAGAATCATCCACATGAAAATGAAAAATCATTCAAGCACATTAGGGACACGATTTGATTACGGAGTTCACCAGATCTCCGGGCCTACTCCAAAATAGAGTGACCAATCCATTGCAAAGATGCACAAATACATAAGATACATCACAACGGATTCACCTGTAGAGTCTTCATCATCTGTTCATCTCTACCGCCGCACCATAACTGCCTCTAATGGGTCACATAAGTGCACAAGCTATAGGACTCAATTGAAGACTGCAGAAATCAAGCAAGCAAATGCCTACCTCCTTTGTCTCGAGAAGTTGCCAAACTTGGACATGAAGATATTTTCCCAATGTAGCCAATCACACTCTTTCAATTGACTCTACGAGCCACGAACCTCAAGCGGATCAAAGACTTGCATAATATTGCAAATCGCACTCTTTCAACTGACTCTACGAGCCACGAACCTCGAGCTACGCCACACGATCTTCTGCAGGATAGTCTCAATAGACGACAATATGTTTG